>JACEHZ010000205.1:0-288828 GCA_017893485.1 Hemerocallis citrina
TATCGGCCGCCCAACTACAGCCTAGTCACTTTTAGAACACTGATCCCACTTCATTAATAGCTAGTACTTTCATTGTTTGTTCTCGTTCCTCCTCATTAAGACATCCGCTACCCTATTTTTTTCCTCAATAGGCCCTCTTTCTTACTTTGCTCTCCACATCCCTCTACATGGTCAAGAGTTCCAAAAGAAGTTTTGTGCAACATTCATCTTGGGGACTTTGATGCCAACATTCATCATTCACTTGGGTACAATGTTTGGTATACTCCTTTTGCTAGCTTATATTGTCATCAAAGCTTATTCTACACATACGAAAGGTTTATTGTGAAGTAACTAGTAAGTTAAGATTTAGTTATACATGTTACTTTCTGGTCCTTCCTATATTTTTTTTAGGAAAAGGAAAAGACAACATAACTTCAAGTTAGTACCATGACGGAAATCTGTAGCTTGACAGCAAAAATTAGCTAAAGTTCTCATTATTTATTGTATTTGTTGAAAGGATATAACCCAAATCTCTCCCTCTCCATATTTGTTTACTAAAAAAAATTAATACATGTAGAGGTAAGTTGAAATAGTAAGAGCTCAATTATAGAAAGAGACATATTTCTTTTATTACTATTAGGTTTTAAGCAGGCATAGTGTTCTCTCTTCATAGTGCTAATCATTGGGAGGTCATTTATTCCTTCAATGTATATAATGATTTCCTTCAACTTCTAGTGTGTTAAATAGAGATAAAAAGGCATGTGCAATACACGTGTTGGAACCCCAATAAAGGTCTTTAAAATACACTCTTTCTTTCATTATATAGAAATACAAATTATCGTTTTCTTGGTAAGTTCACAAAGGTTTTGTCCTTGCTAGGAAAATTTACTTCAAAAGATACAGATTTTCCTATAAACTTTTTTTTACTTATGATACACAAAATTTCATCTAAATTCATTTATTTTTCCTTCTGTTCCTGAGTTGAAAAGAGAGAAACTAAGGGTTCAAGTCAATAGAAACAACAAATCCGTAAGTCAAATTTGTTGAATTGCATACATGAAATCTAGCTTTGTTATGGATCATTTTATTATTAATATATAAGAAGCTACTTTCTCTTTTCCATTTTCAGTTTTAGTCTATGCAGTTAAAATCGGTTTTCAAAACTAATCAGTCTAGGAGTGATTAGTGAGTAATCGGATAATCGGGGATTAAATCGGGGAAATCGTGTGTGTGTGTGTGTGTGTGTGTGTGTGTGTGTGATCAAGAAGATATTAAGTTTTTAAAGACAAATTAACACGTGAAATATCAAGTTTAATCAACGTCACTAATAAAGTAAGCATACCTGAATGTTGTTCTTATGTTCTTCTAATTTCTCTACAATCGTTTTACTTTCAGGAGTCAACTCTGACAATGAGATTCTTAGTGCCTGGTTAGAATCATTCATCGGGCCTTCAAGGTGTCAAATCTTCTCTGCTACAGGACTAAGGGATGCTCTTGGACTGACTGCCACACACACTGACACACTATATTTTTTTGTACGTGAGAAATTTAATTGTAGCAATTTTTGTTTGTTCAAGAAAATATTTGTAACAATATTTGTATGTTTGAGAATAACATTTGTATGTTTGCAATAATTGTAGTAATTTTTTAAAATATTATCTTCTCATTTTGAAAAGTTTATGCAATATGGTCGATTTTACCCGATTAGCCCGATTAATCCCAATAATATCTAAAATCGCCGATTATACCCAATTATTCCTGATTAATCACCAGATTTTATAAAACCCAATAATCGGTCCAAAACTAATCGGTTATAAGCCGAGTAACGATTAATCGGCCGATTAATCCGATTTTGACTGCATTGGTTTCAGTGTGGGTTCAAGTGAGTTGTATATATCCCTTCGGGAGGGAAGGAACATAATCAATTTCAAATTGATCATATCATCATCCTTCTCTTTGCACTAGGTGATATTTTTGCATGGAAAGTATCTAGGTCGACCAATTTTAATGAACGATCAAAGTTTTAAATGGTGGAAGTAGTTATCGTGTCAGCCCAAGAATTTTCATGTAGGATAGGATAAGTCGGAGGATATATCTGGATAAATATATGAAATATCTAAGACTGTTATGTAGGATGGATAAATATATCCTAATTATGACCTACATAATTTACATACATTACATTATCACATATATGACAAATAATATGAAACTAAATGTATTTAGAACACCACAAATTACACATATTGCAAATAAATTTCATACAATGATGGACAACATGCCAAGGTTGTAAATGTTGGATGTTAAAGTGTCAGTCAAAAAAGTTTTTGTTGGATGGCGGATGTTGCAGAATTAGACATACCATTATATAGGATATAAGTCCTATATGTGTCCATAGGATAAGATTCTTTTCTTTTAGTGACTCTCTCCTGACTATGAGACTAATAGAAAGATAAAAACAATAGCAAAGAAATACAGTAAAATAACTTAAGGTAAATATATCTCCAGCATAAAATTTTCTAGTGTAATCAGTATATTAAGTCATTGAGTCAATACCGGATCAATCTCTTAAAAGGTAAAATTGCAATTACTATATGTTGAACGACTTTTAAAAGATGTAACTGAACATGTCTAGGATATCATGGGAAATATCGGATTGAACCCGATCTATCAGTGTCCCTTCAAAAATGGTATATTGGTGGATCTACCAGATAAGTAGGGGGCATTTAAAACACTGGGAGTGATGGAGCAGTTATTTGGCAGATTACTTATTAATTACATATCCAAGTATTAGTGTTTACACTCACCACAAAAATATTATGTTGGATCTTCTTGACAACTGTAAGACTGTTGATTTAAATACTTCAAAAACTAAGAAGATAACAATCAGCTTCTTGAGGTTATGATTCCTCAGACTATAGTACACTCATCAAGTAAAATTTTAGAGCCCTAATGACGGCAAAGTGACTATGGTGCTCAGATAAGCTTCTACTCGGGTGAGCACATCATCAAAATGGATATGGATTTTAACTTAGCTACAAAAGTAGACAAACAGTTGCCAAATAGCATTGTGGAAATCCTTTCCCACTCTAATCATGTGCTCCTGAAGTCTCATCTAGATGAATTTCAGATTGACCATAGATCCTGCGAACTATGTCAATTTTCTCAAGCCGTTAAAAATAATTAACCTATATATGATAATAAACAATCAGTACAAAAATCACAATATGACTCCCCTCTTTTTATTTTATTTTTTTTCCTTTTCAAATTGATAAAATTCTGATTAATTTCTTTAGAAATGTTCCATTGACCAGGCCGGACCGCAAGAACAAATGAACGAAACAAATTCATTTCCAACAGGACAATTTGAACCCAATTTACTAACAAAATTAATTCTTAGTCCACTACACTAGTTTAACAGTTTATCATGTATAAAAGCCCAAAAGGTCAAATTTTTGATTGGATTCAAAGAAAGATGAAAGATGGATACATGAGCTCACATCATAACATATGCTACTACCTACCAGACGTAAATTTCCTTTTTTTTTTTTAAATAAAGGAAATTGTATACCTTGGATCTCGGGGGGGCTGGGGTATGCTACCCCCCCCCCCCCCCCAAACAAACATTAAGCATTTCTTTGTAAAAAACATTTTTTTGGATATATTAGTGTGGGATGTAGAATTTTTTGCCGTACTAGGCCACTTTTTGATAGTATTTGCGTTTTTAGGCCAGGTCCCAAACTATTAGCGTTCGTGGGCTAACCACTGCCACGTCAGCAGCGGCCGCTATTGGGAATAGCGGCCTCTTCATACCCACCAAATTTGTACTCCCACACTTGGTAGAGTACGGAAGGGGATTGGGCTGAGTATGTGTAAAGGAGGTCGCTAATGCCACTGGCGACCTCCTCCAACTGAGGTCGCTATTCCCAATAGCGACCTCAGATGAGCCCTCTAATTGCTTTTAAGTCATTACGACCCCATCTGAGGTCGCTATTCCTACTAGCGACCTTAGCTTTAATGAGTTGTATTCTAGCACTTAGCAAAATCTAGAGAGCTTTTGCTCTCTGAAAAATGACAATCAATTTTTTTAAAAAACTAAGGTCGCTATTCCCAGTAGAGGCCTTAGTTATAAAACTATTTTGCAAATTTTACAAAGAATAAGTAGATTGTCTTTCCTACTGAGGTCGCTATTGGGAATAGCGACCTCAGTTTTAAATTTTTGGGAAAAACTTTTTAGGAATCGCTAAGTTTCTTAATACATTCATTCGAGCCGACTAATCTCATTATACTAAGGTCGCTAGTGGGAATAGCGACGGCAAACAAAAAATTCAAAAAAAATTAAAACATAGGTCGCTATTCCCATTAGCGACCTTGAAATGAAGAGGCCACTATTCCCAATAGCGGCCGCTGCTGACGTGGCAGTGGCTAACCCACGAACGCTAATAGTTTGGGACCTGGCCCGAAAACGCAAATACTATCAAAAGTGGCCTATGACGGCAAAAAATTATGGGATATATGCTTCAGCCCCCCCCCCCCCCCCAAAATATTTTTTAAAGTGGGCCCAAGCCCAACTCTATTCTATCTAGTATCTATAACAACTTTACTCCTCTAGTATCTATAACAACTTTATATATATTTTGCATGTTACCTTGTGCCAAAAACAAAAAACAAAAAATCAGCCCCCCACTTTTCAGTCCTCGATCCGCCCCTGGTATTTCAACTCCAAAAAACCCGAAGTTGCTTTCTCCCCACAGGTACAGGACGCAACCTATAGGTTGCATACCCCTTAACCTCCACTTAAAAGACATATAATATAATTATCTAAACTTTGTTTCCAAACCAGGCCTAAACCATAAAATCCTATACGTCTATCTCTCTCTATAATTACTACAAAAACCACAAATTAACGCTATGCATCAAAATAAAATTATGCACAACATAATTTCCATACAAGAACTCAATTGAAGCATAGATGTAAACAAAGACGCTATAAATTGCAAGAATAATACCTAAAGTGTCTCTCTTTAAATTTTTTTTCCTTTTATTTTTTCATTTTCCAATTATAAGTAGTAAAATTTGAAAAATTTAAGGTAGTCAAAATAACAAAAATAAATTCAGAATTTTTTTTTTGGCAAAAGCTTGAATTACACATCAAGAACTGAAATTACCTCGCGATGAATCATTTCAGTTTGGTGCCTAGTCCCTCCTCTCCCCATCATCATCATCATACCGCCGCGATGGCGAAGCATACAGTCCATCATATCATCGTCCGGAAACCCCGGGGAGTACCAAACATCATCGGAAACCGGTTCTTGATGACGGTCTCTCCTCTGGTTCTCCTTCCTATTAGTAGTAGGTGGAGGAGTAGGATTGACGTCGTTTCCGATGATCTGTTTGACTTTTTGTCGCCGTCTTCTTGATCGCCTGCCTTGCCAGTCGGAGGAGGAGGAGGCGGGGGAGAAGGCGTCTGAGGAGGCGGAGGAGGCGCAGCCCAGGCGCCGGAGGGCTGCGGAGGCGAAGGAGGAGCTTTTCTTGGATGATTTGATACAAGACATGGATGATGATGATGATGATGATGATTAGGTTTGGTTTGGAATTGAGAGAGAGAAAGGAATTGTGAATTTGTGATGAGAGATGGGGAGGTGGAAGATGTGAGGAAAGGTTATAGTTTTTGTCTGGGAGTGGAGAGGGCACAGTACTAGTGTGAGTTTGTGAATTTTTTTGTCGTACTGAGCCATTTTTTGAAAATATTTGGGAGTCTGACCCACTTTCGAAAATAATTAGCGATTTGATTCAATTTTGAACACGTCAGCATAAACCGTTATTAGAAATAACAGTATAAGTTATTTATACGACGTTATTTCCAATAACAGCATCATTTTGCATTTTTTTTTGCATGCCGTTATTTGGAGTAACACCATCAGTATATTTCTCATACGTGTGTGAATCTTCTGATGGAAAAAATTCTAAGTGTTGAAATAACTTATAAATAATGCCATTATCCCTAAGAACGGCATTCGAATTGCTGATGCCGTTATTGAAAATAACTGTATCAGTTATAATAAAATAAACTGTTGCATTTGTTTGGAACAGCGGCAACAGTTCATATTTGAATGTCGTTCTTGGGGACAACGACATTATTTATAAGTTGTTTCAGTACTTAGAATTTTTTCCAAGTCAGAAGATTCACGCTCGTATGAGAAATATATTGATGTCGTTACTCCAAATAACTGCATGTAAAAAAAATATAAAATGATACCGTTATTGAAAATAACGACATATAAATAACCTATACCGTTATTTTCAATAATGACTTATGCTGACGTGTCCAAAACTGAATCAGATCGCTAATTATTTTCAAAAGTGGGCCAGACCCCAAATATTTTCAAAAAATGAGTCAGTACAACAAATCTTTCTGAGTTTGTTGGAATTATTTTTCAAAATGACCCACTTTCTAAATGTATTTACAACACTGACCCACTTTTGAAACTATTTACCAAATTAACAGAGTCTGGTCAACTGAATTTTTGCGGTACTATACCACTTTTTGAAAATATTTGTGATTATGAGCCAGTTTCGAAATTATTAACGCTCGTGGAATACTTTGTGCCACGTCAGTAGCGGACGCTATTCTTATTAGTGGCATCTTCATTTTGAAAATCGTTAGTGAGAATAGCAGCTTAATTTTAAACTATTTGAAATTTTTGTTTGTTATCGCTATTCCTACTAGCGACTGAAATATATATGAGGTCACCAAAGAGATTAATGACCTCAAATGAATGTATTGAAACACTTAGCAATTTCTAGAAAGCGTTTGCTCTCTTGGGAAAAAAATTAAAAACTGAGGTCGCTAATCAGAATAATAACCTCAGTAGAAGACTAATTGTCTAAATCTTCTTGTTCTCTGTACAACAACATCAACAAAGCATTTTTCCAAACTAGTTGGGGTCGGCTACATGAATCATGGTTTTCCATTTTGTTCAGTTTAGCACAATATCTTCTATAAGGTCACAAGCTATCATATCTTTTTTCACTGTTTCCGCCCAAGTTAGTTGAGGTCTTCCTCTACCCCTAACTCTGCCCTTAATACTTATCCAATCACTCTTTCTAACGGGGGCACTACTAGGTCTACGTGTAACATATTCAAACCACTTGAGACAATTCTCTCTTAACTTATCTTGGATTAGAGGTACCTTTAGCATGTCTCATATATGCTCGTTTCTAATTCTGTCATTTCTTGTTTTACCACACATCCATCTTAGCTTCCTCATCTCCGCTACACTCATTTTTTGGACATGTTGTTTCTTTGTTGCCCAACACTCTGCTCTATACATTATTGTTGGTCAAACAGCTATCTTATAAAAAAATTTCTTCAACTTCAAAGGTATACGTTTGTCACAAAAAACACCACTGACACTTCTCCACTTAAGCCACCTTGCTTGGATCCTATATATAATATCTTCACAAATCTCCTCATCTCTTTGTATAATTGCGCATAAATATCAGAAATAGTCTCTCTTAGGTATCTCTTGACCATCAAACTTCACTACTTGCTCCGTTGTGTTCCGAATATCACTAAAATTACACTCCATATACTCTGTTTTAAATCTACTTACCAAAAGCCTCTAGCTAAATCTTCTTGCTCTCTGTAAGATTTGCAAAAGAATCACCCAAATCGACCTTAGTATACTTCAATCTTTATTCGCAATAACGACCTCTGTAGAAAACTCAATCTCCTTGTTCATTGTAAAATTTGCAAAATAGTCACACAACTAAGACATCTATTCGGAATAGTTACTTTAGTACAATTAAGGCCTCTATTCCACATAATGACCTTAGTACAACTAAGGTCACTATTTCGAATAGCGACCTCAGTTTCAAAAATAAATGAATTGTTATTTTTTTCAGAGAGAAAAATCTCTCTAAATTTAGCTAAGTGTTGGAATACAGTTCATTGAAGGTCACTAATTCTATTAGCGACTTCATATATGCTTTGGTCGTTAATGGGAACAGCGACTGTAAAAAAAATTATTTAAAAAAAAAAGATGCCGCTATTCCCTCCCATTAGTGACCTCTAAAAGAAACATGCCGCTAATGAGAATAGCGACCACTGCTGACGTGGCACCAAGTAGTTCACGAGCGCTAATAGTTTCGAAATAGACCCATAATCGTAAATATTTTCAAAATGTGGCCTAGTACGGTAAAAAATTCAGTTCAACTAACCTCGCTATCTCGGATAGCGAGTGTAGGTCTATACATTTTAGGTAGAAAATTGCATGTTCAAAATTTTCCTGAAAAAATGAGTACAACTACACTCGCTATCTGATATAGCGAAGTCAGTTGAACTAGACTCGCTTTCTGAGATAGCAAGCATAGTTATATACATTTCAGGTAGAAATTGTATGTTTAAATTTTCTCTGAAAAAAATGAGTACAACTACATTTGAATTAGACTCGCTATCTTATATCTAAGATAGCGAGTGTAGTTTGTCAACACTTCATGTTCTAAATTTCTCTGAAAAAATGAGTACAGCTTACACTCGCTATCTAAACTCGCTGTCTCAAATGAACTCGCTATCTCAGATAGTGCGTGTAGTTATATATATTTCAGGTAGAAATTGCATGTTCAAATCTTTTCTGAAAAAATGAGTACATATAGCAAGTGTAATTGTACTCGTTTTTCCAGAGAATTTTTGATGAACCGGATAGGGCCTTACGACCCCAGCCACAACAAAATATATTGATAATAACGAAATGTACAGGAGGAAGCTTTACAAGCAGTAAAGATCATTCAAACCAACAGACACAGCTACTTCAATACAAAGACGCAAACTAAACAACTGACAAAGCCCGCAGAGTAAAGGGGTTGCACCAAGACGCTAGCTGAACAGCAGTCGGGAAGCCTGAAAGGCTGACGAGGATGCGCAGACGAGCAAAAGAAGTGAAACGAGCTCACGCCCGGGAAGATCGCACTTACGCACATCAGGAGCTGCCGCAAAACACTCAGAAAATAGCAATAGGAGACCCAGTCCCTCAGAACGAATAGTCACGCGCAGCGAAGCTGCGGAGGTGCTCCAAAAAGAGACTGCCGATATCACAGCCGAAAGCACAGCCAAAAAAAATAGAGAAAACGCACCACAGATGCAGCGAAATAAAAGACAAAGAATAAGAACAGAATAATGATGAAATAATCGCCCCACAAAGTGGAGAATAGGGCTACATAAAGTCATCACCCATAGTAAGTGCTCCTATTAGAGACTGCCGCAAGCACAGCCTAAAGCATAGCCGAAAAATATTAAGCAATCGAACCACAGAAGCAGAGAAGGAAATACAAAGAAAAATAACAGAACAGTAAAGATATAAGCGCCCCACAAAGTGGGGAAAAGAGCTGCAATAGGCCACCAACCATAATAACCATTCATAAACAGGAGTGAGAGAAACAAAACGCATCAGGTGTACATACAGAGAATCCCACCATTCAGATGCACCTCCAAAAAGCATCAAAAAGAAACTTACAAAACATGATATAGCCAGAGAGAGGAGCGGACACAGTGAAGAACATGAGCACTGGCATAAGTAGCAAAAGGGAGCTCAAAAAGGAGCTAGAAACAATCCATGTTGGAGTTCCCAAAAAATCCACATGATTTCCAAAAAATCCACATGGTTTTTCCAGAGA
Source organism: Hemerocallis citrina (assembly GCA_017893485.1). Taxonomy (NCBI): domain Eukaryota; kingdom Viridiplantae; phylum Streptophyta; class Magnoliopsida; order Asparagales; family Asphodelaceae; genus Hemerocallis; species Hemerocallis citrina. The sequence continues at coordinate 9,655 of JACEHZ010000205.1, forward strand.
ATTGCTTTTAGAAATAAGAAACTACAAACCAAAGTCGTTGTTTCTAACAACGAGTCTAGTTCACCCATGCTCGTTGTTGGAAACGGCAAGTCTGTCTTTAGATTTTTGTATCTTCGCGAGATTTCTCTAAATGTTGGAGAAATTCATAGAACTGCACTCGCTGTTTGAAACAACGAGTTTATTTTCAAATAACTCGCTGTTTGAAACAACGAGTAAGTCAATTTGATAAATAGTTTCGAAAGTGAGTCAGTTTGGTAATTACTTCAAAAAGTGGGTCATTTTTGTAAAAAAAATCAGTTTGTTGCTGATTTAATTTAATATTATATTATTTAATTAAATTGGGGGAGAATTTTGTTTGTCATCAGTCGGCAGAAAAGTTGGGCTGTGACATTCCAAAATTTGAACTCTATGTACTAGGAGCTTACACGTGCAATGCATGTTTTAATAAATATAGTTTTTTAAAATAAAAATTTAAACGTAGTCTTGATTTGAACCTATAATCTTCTTTATAATAGTTATACACGTATGTTATACAGAGGTTGATAGATTGACAAAATATTTACAAATGACACTAAGGTCTTCTCCCATTATGATATTAGAGATGTGACCTGAAAACTTTTTAGAAATGGGACTGCTACAGTGTCTCCTATGATTTGATTTCCTACTGCACATTTACATCCAAACTAATCATCTGTTAATAGGTGCTTGCAACCACCCCCACAAGGGCCACAACAAACCCTCCTATCGAATTATATTCAAACCAAGTTGAACCACAAAAAAATTGGACCCACCACCTTTTCGGTTCGATGACCCCGGTTCTACTCTTAGAATATTGATATCAACATATTAATATCTTTGTATATGAGTGGCATTTGTACAAAAGAACATTATCTTATCATCTCCAAACCACTTCAAGATAAGAGTTCCAAATATGGAATTGCCTAAATTTTTTATAGGGGTTTAAAAGGAAAAGCACACCTTAGTGCCTTGAGCACTTGCATGCTTTTTCCTTAATCAATAGCGTGTATCAAAAGAAGTTAGAGATGCCAAATACAGTATTCTCTTCTTTTCTAACTACAGAAGAGTGGACAAATATATTAACCATATGAGCACCACTAAACTGCCACATTTGATAATACATTACTGAATTATTATTTACTCCTTTTGATCAAATACGTTCAGAAATTGAAATTTCCTTTGATTTCTTATATGGAAAATCCCCACTCTATTTGGTGCAAGTAGACCTATGGAAATATCTCTCTAAAGACAACAAGGAAAACGACATCTCGATTAGTTGAGATCAGAGACATACAGAGAAATTAGTCAGATGCTACTGCTACCACCAAGAGTCATATAATGAGATATCACCATGTTGATGTGACATTAAAAAATCTTAAATATCGAACTAAGACTTGCATAGTAGCCGATTAGAGCATACGTAATCGTTGGCTATTTAGCCATATTTTTCAAAATTTGTCTTGAAATATGCTGTAGTTGTTGGCTATTTTGTCAAATTTTTTATTTTGGTAAACAGTTCCCAGTTATATTTGGCAGACGATTTGGCTAAATGAATAAAATAGCCCGACGAACCATTACTTTCCGTCTTTTGATCGTACGATGTATAATATACTGATTGGAAAAAAAATTTATTAATAAAAAAATCGGACGAGAAATTATACACCATCCGATTTTTTTTTTTTTTTTTTTTTTACAAATGTTTGGGACGATGAATTATACACCGTCCGGAAAAGAAAAAAAAATTCCAACAATTTGGGACCGTGAATTATACACCGTCCCATAATCTCAATCTTTAAAAAAAATTAGAGAAGAGAAATGTTCTCGCGTCCTAAGATTTGGGAGAATTTTTTTTATTTTTTTTCTTTTCAAAACGTCACTATCAAGGACAATTTATTTTTTTATTAAATAATTTAAATGCTTAAAAAATAAGAGAGAAGGGATGATATTTTATTAAGATTTTTTTAAAATAAAAAACGTCAGACGGGATATTATACACCGTCCGACCTATTCAGAATTTCCAAAAGCCAAATTTTGACTAACAACGACTACAGACGAAAGTCATATAGCTATTGGCTATATGCCAAATATGCGACAAAAAAAAGAAAAAAAAAATTGAAGGAAAATGTGGAATAAGGCCACCCTGTTTCATTAATGAGAACAAATATGCAAATTTTGGCAGCCAATGACTACAGATGCTCTTAAGTAGGGAAAAGTTCTTGTCACAATTAGGCATGATGCTTCAATATGATCCGTTTGGAAATCTTGCGGTACTTGGTTGGATTTATTAAAGATCTTTAATATTTTGTCCCATGCTTAAATCTATTTTTAAGGAGGAGAATTTAAGAAAAGTTGTAATATTTGCACCTCGTGTTTTAATAGAAGTGATTCTGAGAAGTTGTTTAAGATGTTCTGATATGTTATGTGCTTATTTATGTGTTTTCTGACTTGCTCTTATTCTTCCCGATATTCAGGTTAATTTGTCCCCGATTTGCATTAATCTGATCCGATATGCACCTGTTCGTTGAACGTTCTGACTTGATCCGAGTTTTTAGTTGATAATGAATTTGTTTCGACTACTCGATTTCTGATTTCCATATGTTCTTAATTTTCTGCAGGTTTGCTCCAATAATCACCACTTTGTTGTGATCTCCACTTTATTTTCGGTTTGAAGAAATGGGTATCACTTCTCTTTTCCAGTCTACTCGAGTTTTCACTTGAGCTTTGTTTCTCAGGTCCGAACAAGTCTATTGTTTTGTTTGGAGGTTGGGTGATATAGAACTGTTTGGTGTTGTTATTTGAAGCAGATTGTGTTCAGTTTTGTAGTTTCTTATTTTTTTATTTGTAACAAGTTGAAGCTTAGTGAAGCTCCAACTTGAGAATGAGTATTAGAAGATAGTAAATAATATTGGAGATATATTAAAGAATTAAGATAGTAAGTAATATTGAAGAAATATTAGAGGATAATATTATTAGTAAGTAATATTGTTGAGAAATATAATCCCTAACTTGGAAATAAGTCAACTTGGGAATAAGTTTGGTAAGTTAGGCATCATGTTCTTTGAGTGATAAAATCAAGTATTATATATTTTTTTAATATTTGACAAATCTATATCAAGGGTAACACGAGGGAATATTAGTGTAGTTCACATACGGTGCAATCCCACTGCATTAAATTAGCCAGGACACACATCCATTATTTTTTTTGAGGTAAAAGGTGGAATAAGGCCACCATGTTTCATTAATAAGAAGTTAATAAAACAACCCCGGCGTACCGGGAGAAAACAACAGTACAAAACAAAAGTACAATGCAGAAAGAAAATGCAAGAAAACAAACATACACCCCCAACAAACCCTGGGGGGTGGGTCTAACTACTCAAACATCCAGCAACCGGAGGGTACAGTAGGTAGAAACAAAACACAAGCCGGCAAAAGTACTGTCATGACTGGTGCAGCCAGTCCCTCATCCAGCGTCGGCCCGAACTCTACCTCCTCATCGTCAAACTCCTCTACCTGGAATACTTTGGCTATCCTCCCTCTTGCCCCCGTGGCTGCAGCTGTAGCCCAAAAGGAGATTAGATGCATGATATGAGTCAGGTTACCAGAAATACTATTACATGAAGCACGAAAGTAAAAATTATTTCTGTCAAGCCATAACACCCATGTTTTAGCCACTATTGCGATGTACCACGCCTCCTTCATATCATGGCGAATCGTTGCAAATTTGGGGCCAATCTAAAAATCCTCATATACACAAGGGTAGTCACCTGTTCCTAAGGCTCGGAGTACCTCAACCATGGTTGCCTTACTTCTAGGACAGTGAATGAAAAGGTGATTTAGATCTTCCACCTGTGTGTCGCAGAATCCACAATTGGTCGCCACCTGTGGTTGCCTTTTGGCAAGATTTTGCCTAGTGAGGATAGCATTATTGAGCACTAGCCATAAGAAAACTCTAATTTTAAGGGGAGTTTCCGCCTTCCACAACACCTGTGCCCAGCTGGGTCTGCATCCTTGAAAGTGAATCCGATGATACAGAGATCTCACCGAGAAAGCTCCCTTGCTCTCGAGTCCCCAACGCTTCTGATCTGGGCCTTGTGTGCACCTTGTGCCTGCCCGAGAGATGTGTTCTTGCATGTCAAGCAATTGCTGGTGAAGATTAGGGGTAGCGTTCCTCGGAACGCCGGTCTCCAACCTCCCCTTTTCCAACCTTCGACACACATCCATTATTGGCTTATCATTTTCTCTCTTTTGATATTAATGATAGTTTTGGTGGAACTGTATCCTGCATACTAGATTTTTTTAAATATATGCTTTTTTTTAAAAATTATTTGAACAAAAGACAGCAGTTAAGCTAATTATGTTGGGCGACTCAACAACTACACTCGTCATTTTTAACGGCGAGTTTAATTATTTCGTGTTTGTCGTTGGAACATGGCGAGTGTAGTTTTAATTTTTATTTAGAAACTCGTTGTTCCTAACAGTGAGTGTAGGTCAAAATGCTCAAATATGACTTCGCCGTTTTCAACTATGAGTTTCTTTATACTAGACTCGTTGTTGAGAACGACTACTGTACAATTTTTGAAATTTCACAAAGAGTGAAACTTTATGTTGGACTTGATGAATTTTCAAAAAAAAAACTCCATAGAAGAGCTCGCAGTTGGGAACAGAGGGATGAAATGAAAACTCGTTGTTCCCAACAGCGAGTCTAGTATAAACTATGTGATGTTCCCAGTACAAATTCTAAAATTCCAAATCCAATTCTGTGTATTATTTTTGTTTATAATTATCGATAAAAATAGCATTTCCAGAATTTCAACATACGGAGCACAATTCCACAAACAAACGACCATCGTATATACAAACACAGCTCTAGACAACAAAAGGTATATACTGTTGCCGCTAATTTCGGTGTGGGGGCACACAGATAGAACTTGTGGATTCTTGGGGAAACTGAATAGAAAGACCTGTGTACCTGTTCCTTGGGGCGTCGATCGTCGCTCCGCCGTGCACCTGCAAAAAGTGCGAGACACCGGGGTTGTTCCCGGCGACGCACCCTCCGACGCCCAAGTTAGTAATCTGGCAGACTATGAAAGAGCGCAAAAACTGGTGAAAGATTGATTACCTCTTAATGGAGATGGGTGGGGGGTATTTATAGGCGTCTTAGGGAACGGATTAGGAATGTAATCCTTGTGATCAGATATGGAATATTCTTCCTGTGAACAGATTAGGAATGTAATCTGATAAGGTATATTCCCTGTAATCAGATAAAGAATTTAATCCCAAATCCCGGTGAAAGGATAGGCACGAATCAGGGCCGTTGATTAATATGAATCAGGAACCCTAATTCTATCCCTTCTGAGCTGGGTTTGCTGCGGGTTGAAACCCGTACCCGATTAAGGTGGATCCGTTCGCGGGTAAGTGGATTTTCGGGGAAGATAACCAGTACCCGCTTCAGACCCGTCAGAAGGTGAAATTACCGCTCTACCCCTGTGCCTCAAGATTCGTGATCTATCTGGACGGTTCCGATTTAACCCCATTTTTAGCCATATCACGAGCCCCCCACTCCTAAAGACTGAGTTCGATCAGCCTTTGAGGAGTAGTTTAACTGTTTTAATGGCTAGCGGAGCTGTATCGGAGTCCAAATGGAGGGTTTCGAATCTTGAAGGGGGTAGTAATGTGTTTTTGGAAGTTGCAATTCGTTTTTAAGCATCTCTGAGCGTCCAACGGTCTTTATCCACTTTTTCGGATTATTTATTTAATTTTGCGATGTGTTAACCAGTCGTCCGGGGGCCCTCACGATACATTCTAGGCAATAATTGTTTGTTCAAGGGTTCGAAAATATTACCCCGAATTTATAATTATTTTCTAGATTTTCCAGTGAATTTTCCCGAATTTTTGGTGATTTTTTCGCAATTTTTAAATAAATAAAACCATTAAAATAAATTAAAACTGATTTTAAATACCCATTTATGACGTGGCGTCATCAGAGCCCTTGATCAGAGCGGAGCGTGATTTTCGGAGAGATCGGGTGGTCCTTGTTCTTCGGCTCGCTTTTTCGCCGTATGTGAGGTTCGGTACCCCGGCACTCCGGCTCGGCGCCTCGGCACCTCGGTTCGGATGGTTCGGTGCTTCGGCTCGGTGGTCCCGAAGTACGTGGCATCATCTGAGCCGTCTATCTAAGCGCGGATCCCCGTAAAGCGCTATCTTGTCGTTTAGTGGACGTGGCCAAATCTGGACCGTCCATCATGACGAGCGCGCTTTTTGGCAAGATCCAACGGCTGATATGGGTCGGAGCGATTTTTTGCCATATACGAGGGTCGGTACCCCGGTACCCCGGCTCGGCGCCTCGGCACCTCGGTTCGTATGGATCGGTGCTTCGGCTCGGCGGTTCCGAAGTACGTGGCATCATCTGAGCCGTCCATCATGACGAGCGCGCTTTTTGGCAAGATCCAACGGCTGATATAGGTCGGAGCGATTTTTTGCCATATGCGAGGGTCGGTACCCCGGTACCCCGGCTCGGCGCCTCGGCACCTCGGTTCGTATGGCTCGGTGCTTCGGCTCGGCGGTTCCGAAGTACGTGGCATCATCTGAGCCGTCCATCTCAGCGTGGATCCCCAAAAAACGTTATCTTGTCGTTTAGTGGACGTGGCCAAAATCTGGACCGTCCATCATGACGGGCGCGCTTTTTGGCAAGATCCAACGGCTGATGTGCCTCGGAGCGGTTTTTTGCCATATACGAGGGTCGGTACCCCGGTACCCCGGCTCGGCGCATCGAAGTTGACTGGCCGAGTCACAAAGTTGTGTGTTTTGGAGGTGCTTCCTGAGGGGTCACCTCCTCGGCACTTAGTGGCTCGGTGGCTCGGCTGAGCTGTACGGTAGCTCGGCTGGGCGAACCGATGGCAGGCAGCAAGGAGGGACGCGTGGCTGGATCTGGACGGTCCATCTTGACGCGCATCTCGAGGATGGGGTTCAGATCACGAGAAAACGCTATCTTGTCGTTTTGTGGGCGTGGCACGATTTGAACCGTCCATCAGATTCTGTCGCGAGTTTTAAGGAGATCCGACGGTGACTTCGCCTCGGAGCGATTTTTTGCCATATACGAGGGTCGGTACCCCGGTACCCCGGCTCGGCGCATCGAAGTTGACTGGCCGAGGCACAAAGTTGTGTGTTTTGGAGGAGGTGCTTCCTGAGGGGTCACCTCCTCGGCACTTAGTGGCTCGGTGGCTCGGCTGAGCTGTTCGGTAGCTCGGCTGGGCGAACCGATGGCAGGCAGCAAGGAGGGACGCGTGGCTGGATCTGGACGGTCCATCTTGACGCGCATCTCGAGGATGGGGTTCAGATCACGAGAAAACGCTATCTTGTCGTTTTGTGGGCGTGGCACGATTTGAACCGTCCATCAGATTCTGTCGCGAGTTTTAAGGAGATCCGACGGTGACTTCGCCTCGGAGCGATTTTTTGCCATATACGAGGGTCGGTACCCCGGTACCCCGGCTCGGCGCATCGAAGTTGACTGGCCGAGGCGTCCTATGGCTTTCTAGTAGGTGGCCGAGATGTTGACTTGGCATTTTTAAGGGTCTCTTGCTCTGAGTAGGCTCCGTACTATTTCCGCTTCCGCCTGTCGCTTTGGCTCCCTATTGGGCTTTTTGCGTTTCCCAAGGAGGCCCAACTTGGAGGGGTTAAAAGTGCTCACTCTTACTCTCAAAGCTCACTTCTCACTTTTACCTCAAGTTTTTTACTTTAGTTCTCTAAGTGCTCTGCTAGCGGCGATTTCCTCCCCAAGGCATTTCCGTTAGCTGTCATGTGGGCCAGGCGATTTCCGGCAAGAGTACTCCGACCGTAGACGTCACTTCAAAAGGTCAGTTTACTTAGTCTGAATAATTTTCCTAGAGATGTCTCGAGTAGATTCGGGGAGTGGGGCTTCGTCTTCGGGCGACGAGAGTGCCGAGGAGAGGAGGAGGTCGGAGATTAGGAGGAAGGGTAAGCAAGCCGCTGAACCTTCTGTAGTCGAGACGAAGAAAGGGAAGAAGAAGAGGAGGGTAGAGACCCAATCCCCCATTGTGGAGGTGATTGTGGAAAATCCGAAGCAGGCGGGCGAGATAGGACGGTATCCTTCCGTCCTGTCCGGTCACTCGGGGGTCAGGCAGTATCAGGGGGACTTGCTAGAGAAGGCGATCTATGGGAAGTCCAAGATCGTCGAAGAGCCCAATCCGGAACTTGCCACCGAAGCGGATGAGCTCATCACTTTGGTATCCGAGGAGGACCTGCTCCGGGTTAGAAGGGCTTTCGCTATCCCTCTGGAGTACAAACTGATTCTTCCGGGTCCTGGGATACGAGCGAATTCTAAGTTGCCATCTTCGGACATGTGCATGTTCGACGTTGACTCCTTTCATGCCGGACTGCGTTTCCCTCTGCACCCATTCATCCTCGAGATCCTCGGCTGGTATTGCCTCGCGCCAACCCAGTTCATGCCGAACACATGGCGCCATGTGAACGCCTTTATGCTTCAGTGCTACCGAGCCGAGGTGCAGCCGGATCTCACGGTCTTCCGAGGAATGTATCGAGTAAACCGTCAGCACAAGACGGAGTACCGATACTACTTGGGGCCGAGGAAGGGTGTCAAGATTGTAGAAAACCCTGACTCGATTAAGGGTTGGAAGGAAAAGTTTTTTATAGTGAGGGGTGAGGCGATCCGGCCCATCCCGACCCGTTGGAAGGTGGAGGTGCCGAATTTCGCACGCGCCGACCCTGTTTTGTCTGATGCCGAGGAAGAGGTGGCGAGGAGGATAATGGCCCTTCCGATACTGAGTTGGAGGGATTTGACGGAGGAGGTGTTGTTCGGGTGCGGCCTAAGCCCCATCAACCCGAGTATGCTCCTGACATCTCGTTTTTTTTTTTTATTTTTCTTCTAAGTTTTTGGTTCGGCCTGCTAACTTGTCCCCCCCCCCTCTCTTTTTTTTGACTCGTTGCAGAAGGAATGAAGATCGACTTCAACTCCATGATGGCGGACAGATCTAAGCTGGCCGGGGGGAAGAAGAGGAAGAGGGCGGCTGTGACTGTTTCGTCGACCCCGACACCTGCCATCGCCTCGACCATCTCTCCGCCTCCCCCTGCTGTGGAGGTGCCCTCGGAAGTTATCGTCGCTGAGGAGCCCCCGTCTTCTTCGGTCCCTGGCGTTATCGAGGGGATCTTCGATGTGAACGCGGCGCTGTCGATCGAGGCACCACCGCTGACCCAGGCCGCCGAAGAGATTCTGACAGAGCAGCACAAGCAACTGTTTGTGCCGAATTGGCGAGTGAAGAACCATGACGGGTTCCTCGGCAATTCGCAGATGTCAGTGCAGGTCGTCAAACACTTGGCGACCGCGAAGGACAGGGCCGTGCTGAGGGCGGGGACGGTCGGTGATGATACCTATGAAGTCGCCCGGTCGCTCGTTTCGGTAAGTGTATTGCAAATTTCTCTAAGTCTGCAACTCGGCATGTATTAGTGACTGTTGTCTCTGTAGGCCACTTGCCACTTCGGCCACCTCCTCGAGACATTTGCCGCGCAGGAGAAGGAGCTGAGGTCCGCCAGCGACAAGGACAGGTTGGCGAAGGTCAGGGCGGTCAAAGAGCTTGAGGCCGAGCAGAGGAGGGCTGAGGCCTTAGAAGTCCGGGTCGCGGATCTCGGGTCGGATTTGGAGAAGGCCAAGGAGCGGCTCGACGCGGAGTCTGCCAAGGCCGCCAAGGCTACCGAGGACTTAGCTGCGGCACTGAAGTCCTTGGCCGAGGAGAGAGCGGAGAAGGAGGCCTTGGCGACGAGGATCCGGGCCGAGGTGGAGAAGGAGGTCGAGGAAGAGGCGAAGAAGCACATGGCCGAAAATATGGAGAGGTCCTATCAGATGGCCCTCGACCACGTTCAGGAGCGAGTCCCTGGCTTCGAGCGGGTCGGCTATCAATTGTTTCCAACGCCGACCTCGGACGATGAAGGGGAGGAAGGCGAAGAGGACGAGGCTGAAGGCGAAGGCGAGGGAGGACAGGATGGAGAGACCGTGGCAGATGGCCAGGTCAAGGGACCCTCCGTCGATGCACCTGTGGCTGACGCGGCGACGAAGGTGGACCCTTGATCCCCTCGGTTTTTGTAGTTTCTTTTTTTTTTTTTTTTGTTTCGATCGTTGTAATGCCTTTTGCGGACTGGCCACCGCCTTTCAATGAATGAAAAGTATTTTGACTCCGGAATTTGTCTAAGTGTTTTTGGCTCGGTAATGAATGAAAAGTATCCAATGCTATCTCTTTCTTATTTCAGATTGCCGAGCCGGCTTGTAACACTTCGGCCGAACAGCGCCGAGCCGAGCTGTTTAAGCGATCTCGGGAGGATCGTCTCGAGGGTGAGGTTCACTTGACGAGGAAAATACTTTATAACTTGGAGATAAGGCATAGCGATGCTTTAGTTGAACTGCACCACCTGCGAATAGTCGAGGCCGAGCTATCTGCTAGGGAAGAGGAACTGGCTCGGATTTCAGCCGAACGGGACGGCTTGGTGAAGAAGGTGGAAGAGTTGCAGAGGGTGACTGTCGACAAGAGCATCGAAGTGACCCACTTGCGTCGCATTATCTCTGACAGCGCCGAATACCCCGGTTCGGCGAAACTCCCTCGGTTTAAGGTGATAGTAAAGGATGACACTTTGAAAGATCGCATCGTCGAGCTGGAGGAAGAAGTCGCTCGGCTCAAGCCTCAGCTGGTGAGGGCCAACGTCCGGAGCACCTCGTGCACCCGCGAGGAGATCGAGCGAGGGATCACGTTCTATCAAGCGGCGAGCTGGACTCCCCTCGTAGGCAGGTCAGCCGCCGATGCCCAAAGCAGTGTGGCGGTGTCCTCAAGCGGTGCTTCGGTAGGAGCGACCGTCAGAGTTAGTGGTGAGGAGGCGTCCCGGTTCGTCAGCCTAGATTCGAGCTCGGAGGTCAAGAAGCGTCGACCCAAAGTGTCTCTAAAACGGAGTATTCCCCTTCCTCGGAAGTAACGGGCTGGTCGCGTCCCTGTGTTGTAATCCTACTCGCAAGTTTTTGCTGTTGTAATCCGCTTTGTAACTTTTATCCAACTTATTAATGGAATTGGAGTTGTTTTATCCGAATTGTCCTTGGCTGTCTTCTTACCTGTGCTATGGTTGTGTCAGCTAGAGTAGGCTTAAGACGAACCACGAGGTTGGTGTTCGCTTCGCCGAACTCCTCATCCTCGAATTTTCCTTTTTCGCTGCGTTTATGAGCCATAGGCTTGGTTTGGCTGTTGAGGCGTGGTTGCTTCTCGACTGCGCCCACGTGGCTTGATCAGGAACGTCTGATGTTTGCACGGACCTCGAGGCGGGTCCGGTTCCCAAGAAAACAACGTCTTGTCGTTTTGTGGACACGTGGCTGAACGAGATCCGCTCATCACGCGCTAGCGCACTTTCTGAGGCGATCTGACGGTGGCTTCGCCTCGGAGTGATTTTTTGCCATGTACGAGGGTCGGTAACCCGGTACCCCGGCTCGGCGCGTAGTTGCTGCCCAATTGCGCCCACGTGGCCTAATCAGGGACGTCTGATGTTTGCACGGATCTTGAGGCGGGTCCAGTTTCCAAGAAAACACTATCTTGTCGTTTTGTGGACACGTGGCTGAATGAGATCCGCTCATCACGCCCTAGCGCACTTTCTGAGGCGATCTGACGGTGGCTTCGCCTCGGAGTGGTTTTTTGCCATATACGAGGGTCGGTAACCCGGTACCTCGGCTCGGCGCGCGAGGGCCGTGATTTGTTCCCAATCCTGGCCCGACCGAGGGTGAGTCGGAAAGATTGGGTCGAGTCGTCGGAGAGATCCGATCGTTAGATTAGTTTAGTTTGGGGGATGCGGGAGCAGTTTCGAATGGCGAGCTGCTTCTAGTCCGCTTAGGAGCGAACTTGCGAAGCAAAGTCGAGCCAAGTGTTGGACTCCGATCCATTCAACGGCTGCAGGAACAATTTCGAACGGCGATCTACCCCCGGCTCGTCTATAGACGTGCCGAGGAGGAAGAGTCGAGCCGAGTGCTGGACTCCGAACCATCGTGTGGGTAGTTTAAGAGATGCAGGAGCAGTTTCGAATGGCGAGCTGCTTCTAGTCCGCTTAGGAGCGAACTTGCGAAGCAAAGTCGAGCCAAGTGTTGGACTCCGATCCATTCAACGGCTGCAGGAGCAATTTCGAACGGCGATCTACCCCCGGCTCGTCTATAGACGTGCCGAGGAGGAAGAGTCGAGCCGAGTGCTGGACTCCGAACCATCATGCGGGTAGTTTAAGAGATGCAGGAGCAGTTTCGAATGGCGAGCTGCTTCTAGTCCGCTTAGGAGCGAACTTGCGAAGCAAAGTCGAGCCAAGTGTTAGACTCCGATCCATTCAACGGCTGCAGGAGCAATTTCGAACGGCGATCTACCCCCGGCTCGTCTATGGACGTGCCGAGGAGGAAGAGTCGAGCCGAGTGCTGGACTCCGAACCATCGTGTGGTTAGAAAATTTAAGGCTGAGGTATGCGATAGTATCAAAAATATGAAAAACTTTATTTATTAATATCTAATGGTCGGCTGCTTCTAAAGTTGCTAGCCGTTATTACAATGAAAAAAGAACAAAGGAAAAATTACTAGCAGCAGGAGAGGAGTGGTCCGACATCTCGAGTTACTTAGATAGGCGTGGCTGCCTTCTCTTGGTATTTCAAAAGATGGTTGGCTTTCCAAGTCCTGGGAACTTTTCTGCCCTCAAGATCTTCTAGCTTGTATGCGCCGGGGCGGATCACTTTGGAGACTTTGTATGGTCCCTCCCAATTTGGGGCCAGTTTGCTTTTCTGCCCGGGGAACGAGATGGCCAATTTTCGGAGGACCAGATCCCCTTCTTTCAGGTCGGTTGGGCGGACCCGTTTGTTGTAGGCGAGTTCGATTCTTCTCCGGTAACCTTGTTGCCGTATGGCTGCTCTTTCCCGGATTTCGTCTATCAAGTCTAGGCTCGTTCTGAGCTCCCTGGCATTCTGTTCTTCTTCAAAAGCTATCAAACGAGGAGAGGGTATCCCAACTTCTAGTGGGATGAGGGCCTCGGACCCATAGGTGAGATTGAACGGACTCTCGCCTGTCGGGGTCCGCTTCGTGGTTCGGTAATTCCACAGCACATTGGGCAGCTGATCGACCCACAATCCCTTGGAGCACTTGTCGAGTCTCTTCTTGATGCCGGAGAGGATCTGTCGGTTGGCATTCTCGGCTTGGCCATTTGACTGGGGATGAGAGACGGAGGAGAAGCGGTGTTGTATGGCTAGGTCTTCACATAAGGCTCGGAAGGCAGCTCCAGCGAACTGCGTACCGTTATCTGTAACTACGACCCGAGGAACACCGAATCGGCAGATTACATTTTTCCAGAAGAATTGAACAACTCTATGTTCGGTAATTGTAGCCAGGGGCTCGGCCTCTATCCATTTCGAGAAATAGTCGACTGCCACGACTAGGAACTTCAATTGTCCGGGGGCCGGTGGAAATGGCCCCAGTAAATCCATCCCCCACATTGCGAAGGGGATCGGACTTGATAGGGAGGAGAGTGGTGCTTGTGGAAGGCGTCGGATGTCGGAATACTTCTGGCAGGAGGTGCATTGCCGAACGTGTTGTTCGGCGTCCCGTAGGAGAGTGGGCCAGTAATACCCGTAGTTTAACACTTTGCGCGCCAAGGCTCTGGAGCCGGAGTGGGCTCTGCCGATGCCCTCATGGAGCTCTTGCAGGGCGTAGTCGGCTTGTCCGGGGGAGAGGCATCTTAGGTAGGGTCGACCATCCACCTGGGTGAAGGAGCGCTTATACAGAATGCCTTCGACCAATATGTAACGCTCGGCTCGGGTCCTTATCTTTCGGGCTTCCTTCGGATCCCTTGGGAGGAGTCCGTCTCTTAAAAACTCGACGAGGGGCTTCATCCAATTGTCTTCGAGGGGGAGTGGCAGTGTTTCGACGGAGTTGAAAACCTCGTCCTCTATGCTTGGCTTGAGGAGGACTTCTATCAGAACAGTTTGTTCGAGGCCTTGCAGGGATGAGGAAGCTAATTTGGACAGGGCGTCAGCCTGGGCATTTTCTTCTCTGGGGATTCTTCGGATGAGGGCCTCCTCGAAGAGCGCCATGAGGCTCTTTACTTTAGCCAAGTACTTTACCATCCTGTCATCGCGGGCTTCATATTCGCCGAGGACCTGGTTGACGACCAACTAAGAGTCGCTGAAGATCTGCAGGCGTCGCGCCCCTGCGTTTCGGGCCATCCCAAGGCCGGCTATGAGTGCCTCGTATTCGGCTTCGTTATTCGAGGCTTTGAAGTTTATCCGGAGGGAGTATTAGAGGACAAAGTCGTCTGGGCCCGTGAGGATGACTCCTGCCCCGCTCCCCTCGTTGCAAGAGGATCCATCGACATATACCGACCAGACAGGCGGTCCCTTCATTGTTTGTTCGGAGTCGGGGATAGTTGTTTCAACTATGAATTCGGCCAGCGCCTGTGCCTTGATTGCGGTCCTAGGCTGATAAGTAATATCATGTTGGCTCAGCTCGATCGACCATTTCATGAGGCGGCCGGAAGTCTCTGGCTTGTGAAGGATCTATTTCAACGACTGGTCGGTAAGAACGACCATCGAATGAGACTGGAAGTATGGCCGAAGCTTTCTCGCAGCCATTATCAGGGCGTAAGCTATTTTCTCAATTTTCGGGTACCGGAGCTCGGCGTCCCGGAGCACTTTGCTGACGTAGTAAATGGGCTTCTGAGTTCTTTCTTCTTCTCTGACCAGGACCGCACTAAGCGTCTGTTCGGAGGCTGCCAAGTAGAGGTAGAGTGGTTCGCCCGGTATGGGTTTGCTGAGAAGAGGTGGATTGACGAGGTAAGCCTTAAGCTGGTCGAAGGAATCTTGTTGTTGCTGCCCCCACTCGAATCCCTTAGCCCCCCTGAGGGCTTTGAAGAACGGGAGGCACTTCTCCCCAGACTTCGACAGAAAGCACCCAATGGCGGCTAATCGACCAGTCAATCTCTGAACTTCTTTGACGTTTCTAGGTGGGGCCATGTCCAGTATGGCCTTGATCTTCTCCGGATTTGCCTCTATTCCTCGTTGGCTAACCATGAAGCCGAGGAACTTGCCTGATGAGACGCCGAACGCACACTTGTTCGGGTTGAGTCTCATATGGTGCTTTCTCAAAACATCAAACGCTTCTTGGAGGTCGACCACGTGATCAATGCCTCGGATGCTTTTCACAAGCATGTCGTCCACGTACACTTCCATGTTTCGGCCAATCTGTGCCTGAAATACTTTGTTAACAAGGCGCTGGTATGTTGCCCCGGCATTCTTTAGGCCGAAAGGCATGACTCTGTAGCAGTAGAGCCCTTGGTCGGTCACAAAAGATGTCTTCGGAATATCCGGGGGGAACATCCTTATCTGATTGTAACCCGAGAAAGCGTCCATGAAGCTGAGGAGCTCATGTCCCGAGGTTGCGTCAATCAGAGTGTCGATGCTCGGCAGAGGGAAGGGGTCTTTAGGGCAGGCCTTGTTGAGGTCAGTGAAATCAATACAGATTCTCCATGTTCCGTTGGACTTTTTCACCATTACTACGTTTGACAACCACTCAGGATAATTTACTTCCTGTATGAACCGGGCCTTCAATAATTTGTCCACCTCTTCTTTGATAGCGAGCTGACGCTCGGGAGCGAACTTGCGCCTCTTCTGCTGGACCGGTTTGGACCCCGGATCAACACTGAGGCGGTGGACCAAGAGTTCTTCGGAGATACCGGGCATGTCTGCAGCTGACCATGCGAAGAGGTCTTGGTTGGCTCGGATGCATTTTACAATATCCGCGTATAGTGCGGATGGGAGGGCCTTGCTGACGAAGAACCTGTGGGTCGGCTCCTGGTCCGAGAAGGGTACCTCCTCCAACTCGTCTACCGGCTCGGAGGTTGGCCGAGCAGTATCTTGGGGGATCTCGAGTGTTTCTAAGGAGAGGACGGGTCCGAGGGTGGAAGTCATATAACACTTGCGGGCCTGCTCCTGATTGCCCCTTACTTCTCCCACCCCAGCCCGAGTGGGGAATTTCATTTTGAGATGATAGGCAGAAGGGACGGCTTCAAGGGCGGCTAGGCCGGGCCGACCCAAAATGACGTTGTAGGCCGCTGGGACATCTACGACCATGAAATCCATCGACTCCGTGCGGGTAGTAGGAGTTTTGCCGGCCGTGACATCGAGGGTGATTACCCCTTCAATCGTTACCGGTACTCCCGTGAACCCATGGAGCGTGTAGCCGGCGGGCTTGAGTCTGTCTCGGGAGAGCTTCAGCCCCTTGAAGGCGTCGAGGAAGAGGATGTTGACGGAGCTACCGTTATCCACTAAGATCCTCTCAACTTTGAAATTGGCCATGTGAAGGCTGATGACGAGTGCGTCACAATGAGGGGTGCGGACACCCTCGAGATCTTCGTCAGAAAAGGTGACGGGCACTCCGAGGCCTTTGGGAGGAGGGGTGGCTCGGACAGAGTTCACTTCTCTAATAAAAGCTTTCCGAGAAGAGTTCGAGGAGCCCCCCATTGGACCCCCATGGATGAGGTGGAGGACTCGTTCCTCCTCGAATTCTGGCGTCTCTTCTCGTTCCGGGCGTTTGTTAGCCCCCCGAGGTTGGGGAGGAAGCTCGGCTTGGTCCTTTCTCATGAATTTTGCCAACTGGCCCCTCTGGATAAGGGCCTCGATCTCATTTCTTAGCGCACGACAGTCGTTGGTGTCGTGCCCATGGTCCCGGTGATAGCGGCACCATTTTTCTCTATCTCTTCTCTTGGCAGGGGTGTTCATCTTTGGAGCAGGAGGTAAGACCCCTTCTTTTTCGACTTCCATGAAAATGGCGAAGATATTTGCGGTGAGGGGAGTAAACTTCTCAAATCTAGGGGGAGGTCGGCGCTGGCCAGTATTATCCTTCTGGAACTTCTTCGCTCCTTCTTCTTCCGTTCCCTTCCTCTTAGACCCGGAGGCAGTTGCTTCCCAGTTGGGCTGTTCCTCGGCCTCTTCAGCTCGGATGTACTTTTCAGTGCGGAGGAGGAGGTCAGAAAAGTCGTGTGGGGGTTTCTTGGCGAGGGAGGAGCGGAGGTTGGAATTGAGGATATTGGATTGGCGCCGCGGTAGCGACGGATTGGTCGAGGGATGCGATGGTTCTGGCTTCAGCTGTGAACCTCTTCATGTAGTCCCTCAATTTCTCCCCCTTCTGTTGACGGAGGTGCAATAGTGAGATGCTGGTCTTCTCGGCCCTTCGGCTGCTGACGAAATGGGTGATGAATAGGGTTTCGAACTGTTCGAAGGAGAATATCGACGCCGGGGCAAGTCGAGAGTACCATTCTCGAGCTGGGCCTTTCAGAGTTGCAGGGAATGTTTTGCAGAGGAGGGCATCGGAAGCTTGATGGAGGAGCATCAAAGTCTTAAAGCTTTCGATGTGGTCAACCGGATCGGTCTCCCCAGTGTAGTTCTCGAACTGGGGAGGTTTGAAACCGAACGGAACAGGAGCATCTACTATGGTCCGGGAGAACGGGGGTCGGCTAGGACGTAGGGTCCTCCCCCTAAGCTCCTCTTCTCGGTTTATCTGTCCCAAGAGTTTTTCCACCTCGTTTAGACGGCGGTTCATGGTGTCATCTCTCCGACGGTGATCTGCCGAGCCACGGGACTCGTCTTCGTATGAGGGGGAGCGAGGGCTGCGGCGATGGTAACTTCGAGAACGACGAGGACTTGGGGTGCGTCTGGAATTGGTAGGAGCGGGTCGAGGAGAAGGGGACCGTTGGCGAGGGCTCCGGACCGGAGGAGGGGATGGGGCCCTCGGCTCATTGGGGTTCTGACGGAGGTTGAGGGCCTGTTGTACCATCGCTTGGAATTGCTGGAACTCGGCACGGGTGATGGGCGCTTCATTGTTCCTAGGCTGCTGCCGACCTGCTGGAGAGTGCCTCCTTCGGTAGTGATCGGGGGAGTCCTTCCTCCCTCTTCGGACGGGGGACCTCCTGTGCTCTCGGTGTCGGGGGGATCTCTCTTGCTGGCGGGAGGCTTCCCCCCGAGCCCGCTTTTCATCCAGATGGCGACGAAGGTCATCATCTTCCGGGCGTTTGGGAGAGGCATTGTGGCGACCAGAGGCTCGGGGATGATGGGAGGCCATGGAGGCACTGGAGGCGTTGTGGATGGAGATGTTCTCTTGGTGAAGAGGCTGTTTCTGGGGGTTAGGCCCCTTCGGATCAGGAGGTGGAGGGTTCCGTTGGAGCGGCTCTTCCATGGTAGGAGGGAGTTGCCCTTGTTGCTGAGCGGGATCAGGAAGGACTTCTTGCTGGTCAGGGTTGGGCGCTCGGTTGGAGCCCCTAGATCTAACTTTGCGAGGCGGCATGGCAGGAGAAAACCTGTTCACCGGGAAGAGGAGAGGTCCCTATTCGTTAGTTTCCCACAGACGGCGCCAATCTGTTGCCGCTAATTTCGGTGTGGGGGCACACAGATAGAACTTGTGGATTCTTGGGGAAACTGAATAGAAAGACCTGTGTACCTGTTCCTTGGGGCGTCGATCGTCGCTCCGCCGTGCACCTGCAAAAAGTGCGAGACACCGGGGTTGTTCCCGGCGACGCACCCTCCGACGCTCAAGTCAGTAATCTGGCAGACTATGAAAGAGCGCAAAAACTGGTGAAAGATTGATTACCTCTTAATGGAGATGGGTGGGGGGTATTTATAGGCGTCTTAGGGAACGGATTAGGAATGTAATCCTTGTGATCAGATATGGAATATTCTTCCTGTGAACAGATTAGGAATGTAATCTGATAAGGTATATTCCCTGTAATCAGATAAAGAATTTAATCCCAAATCCCGGTGAAAGGATAGGCACGAATCAGGGCCGTTGATTAATATGAATCAGGAATCCTAATTCTATCCCTTCTGAGCTGGGTTTGCTGCGGGTTGAAACCCGTACCCGATTAAGGTGGATCCGTTCGCGGGTAAGTGGATTTTCGGGAAGATAACCAGTACCCGCTTCAGACCCGTCAGAAGGTGAAATTACCGCTCTACCCCTGTGCCTCAAGATTCGTGATCTATCTGGACGGTTCCGATTTAACCCCATTTTTAGCCATATCATATACAAAAATTAACAAAATCCAACAAAATAGAACTTCAAATATCTAATGTGCTCCAACATCAGAAAAAAACAAAAAAATTAGTAACCATCATCACAACACCACAAACATAGACTATGTTAACATAATTTATATGAACAACATCACAAGTTACATCAACAAAAACTCAAAAAACTTAACCAAAAGTTGCAATTATTTAACTCGGCGTGTATCTATCGGTCTTCTTTGTCTTTCAGACGGCGGTTATTTTGCACTTCTTTGGCGTTGGGATTTTTTTGTATTACCTGGGATATGAGAAGCTCGTCATCATTAG
Organism: Hemerocallis citrina; assembly: GCA_017893485.1. Lineage (NCBI taxonomy): Eukaryota > Viridiplantae > Streptophyta > Magnoliopsida > Asparagales > Asphodelaceae > Hemerocallis > Hemerocallis citrina. Next base: position 29,071 of record JACEHZ010000205.1, read on the forward strand.
GTATTCTTTGTTTTTCATGCCCTTTCCCCTCATCATGTGGTGACCTCTCTTCTTTGGGTTCTGGTGGTGTAGCGGTAGGAGGCGTAGCCACACGATGACTTGTGTATTTTGACATAAATGCATCTAATGCGGGGCCCTCACCCACCGCATCAAGAGATCGCCTACACAGTGCAAGAATCTCGTGTGCGAACTCTTTGACATCATCGATCACATTGGAGGTAACCGTCGAACGACACTTCTTGCAATCTCTCATGCGTTCTCTGCCTATAAATTAGAATGTGTCATATAAACATTTTTGTATTATCTATATAATAAAACACAAAGAAAGCTATCAAGTGGCTCACCTTCAATCCTCCCAAAATCAAAAGCCCGGATCTAACCACACAAAACATATTTTCCCTCCCAAAATTTCAAACCCCAAAATCAAAATCCCCCCCCCCCCCCCCCCAAAACTAAAAAACCCATTACTTTATTAGTATCTCTTTCTTCTATCTTCTTTCTTCACTTTTCATATTTCTTTCTTTCTCTCTCTCCTTACCTCTCTCTCCCATTCTTTCTTTATTTACATATAAATTTAGATTTTAAGATTTTAGTTTTATAAATTTTCAGAATTTTTATGTTTTTTTATTGCACATGTTATATTGAAAATAACAAATATCTCTTTAACAGTTAAAATTTCATCATTTTCCACACTTAAAGTTCTATGAAGTTAGATTTTACACCCACATTTATAATTACTTTTCGACATATACTAATGGAAACATGGACTTTTATTTACAACTAATTATTGTCATACTATTTGTAACCCCTGTTTTCATTAATGCGTATTTTAAAAATATTTTTCTGTATTTAAATTCTTAGTACCTTATAACTATTTTTTCCCTAATTGATTTTATTATTTGAAGTATGAGCCCAAGTTGCATTTTTATTTTTATTAACTATTAATGTGAGCCCAGTTGTTATTTAAGCCCAACTCCACATTATGATCTTATTTTATTTTATATTTAATCTGAACCCAAAAATTCAGCCTAACAACCTAATTGTTTTATTTAAATATTTTTAAGCCCAAGCCCATATCCACCCCCTATTGGATCTCTCACCCGTACCCAATAACCCAATCAACTCCCCAGATTCTCCTAACGGACTAATCCCTATGACTTCTCCTAATCACTCCCCCACAACCCCCATAATCTGTAACTCCCAAAATAATAACTGAATCCCCACTATCTCCACAATCCATAACTCCCTCCCCCTATTCTTTCTCTCTCCCCATACACTCTCTCTTCCTTCTCTGTTTAAACACAACAAAAACAAAACCCAAACAAAACAAATCAAAACCCCAAACCCAACATCTTCTTCCTCTCTCTCATCCCGATCTCCCTCTTACCCTGCACCCATCCCGCTATCTCTTCTCCCGTCCTCTACCATGTGACGCACCGCCCCCGACCTCTTGCGTCGTGCCCCACCTTCGCGCGAGTGCAGCGCCGGCTTCCCAGCACCCTAGCGGCCAGTCGCACAACACCCAGCCGACTCCCCGCCGACCTCCCTGCGTTGCCTCTCCCAGGCACTTCGCCCCGTCGACGACGCAGTCGACCAGCGGCAGCGCACCCTGCGCTGCTCCACTCGACGCCACGACTGCAGCGTTCCCCTGGCCGTCAGTGCCCCCTAGCGACGTCGCTCGCATCGCCAACTCCTCCCCTCCCAATCGCGCCTCTTCCGATTGCGACCTCCACCTCAGCCAACGATCCTCCTCCCTGCACCGCTCAGAGCACAACACGCCATCCGCTTGTCCCCCTAGTCGCGTCGCTCTTTTCGTCAGCTCCTCCCCTGTGCTGCGACGCCGCGCGAGTGCAGCGCCGACCAGAGCACCAGCGCACCCCGACGCTGTGATTCTCCGACGACAGGCCACCACAACAGCCTGCGGCAACTACCCTACGCTGAGACCCCTTGCACTACCTTCGTCGACAGCCATGGCGCAGCTGTCCTCCATTTCGACGATCGGCTACAGCATCCAACAGCCTGCGCTCGCCTGTGCCCAGCCCCTGCGGTAGCTCCCCCTGCCGTCCGCCGTCATCCCGTCGCTGCAGTGGCAGTCCCGTCGTCGTCGCGTCGTACCGCCATTGTCTTGTCGCTGCTCTGGCTCACTCTCTATCACTCTCTGTACAGTGAAGGAGGGAAGAAGACAGGAGTATGGGGGATTTGATCTCGGCCATCGGATCGCGTCAAGATCCGCGCTATCAGAGCCAGCCTGATCGCTGTTCACTATTTTGCCACAGCGAATCCCTCGCTCGCCGTCCCGTGTTCTGGCTTGATCCGCTGCGCGGGAGAGTTTCGATTGGTCATTCCGGTGTTCGCTGTTTTGCCGCGCCGAATCCCAAGTCGCCGTATGCTGTTTTGGAGCGATCTGGTGTGGAAAAATTTGCTCTACTCTTGGATTTTGCACGTGCTTCACACGTGCTTTTGGGAGACTTCTTCCGGGGTTTTTCAACCCAATTTCCTTCAACAAGCGGATCTAATCGTCGTCAATTAAGGCAAGTATCCCTTGTACAATTTATTTGTTCTAGTACAAGCATCCCTTGAAAAATACTACAAATAGTTAGAATTGTGACTCCTCCTTGACTATCGTTGTTGATCAATATTAAAACTCCAAAATTTATAATTCTAAGAGTCACAATAATTTCGTTGTATTAAATTATAATTACTTGGACTCTTTTACCCTTTGAACACATGAACACATGAGATTAAGGAGACCTAAATTTGTAGACACATGGTATATTGTGCATTTGATGAACTTACAACCATATGACTTAGAAAATAATTATTACTTGCTGTTTGGACCACCATTATTATGTATTTACTAGGTATGCCCGTTGACACGTGCCTACGGCACGTCTTCGGAATGGTACACCTTATTTGATCATATAAAATAGTTTTAGAGGTCGAGCAAATTAATTGAAGTAGCAAACATATTTTATGAGAAACTTTTGGGGTCCAGCAAAAAAATATATTATATGATTTTTTTTTATTTTTTTGAACTATTTTTAAAGCTTTTAAATTTTTAATTTTTTTAGTTTTTAAATTTTTTATTTTTAAAAATTTTTTAAAAATTTTATTTTCTTAATTTTTTGAATAGAAGAGGGAGGGAGAGAGAGAGAAAAAAAAATAAAAAATAAATATAGGAGTTATTTTGGGTGGGGGATTTGAATGAGTTTTGGAGGGAACTTTTGGGGGGAAAATATGTTTTGTGAGGTTAGATCTGGGTCTTTAATTTTTGAGGGGATTGAAGGAGAACCACTTGATATCTTTCTTTGTATTTTATTATATAGATTACACATTAACTTAGACACCTAATAACAAATTTTCATGCAAATCTATACTAGTAAGTTATTCCCACATGTTGCTGTCCTGAATCTTCTTTTACTATTTCGACCCATTTAACTTTAGAATCTGAACCCGAGACCTGAATAGAAGATGTAGCCCTGGATGTCTAGATGTCGTTAGACTCTGAAACGTTCGAATTTGGAGTTACGGTCTAGGAGTTATTGTAGTTTTACTGCAGCTGTGTTGGTAGACGCAGATTCGTAAAACTGCTGCACACATTTACCTTGCGAATTAAGTTAGCTATGTAAACAGCGATCGCTTGACTCGAAGTTTTATATGTAGTTGCTGGACACCTTATAGGTCATCCCCAATTTTTCTTAGAATTAATTAACATTATTTCAATACTATTTCATATGTATGAATATATATACACAAATTCTGCTGGAACGTTTTAGCTGGATAATTTATTCATGTCGACCCTCGATTATGCCATATAATTACCCTAAGCTCATCCCATGTACATGACCCTGATTTCTTGACTTGTTTCGCACACATGCATACTTGCTTGATAAAATAATAAATGTAACAAGCCGGGGTTTAAGGGAAAGACCATAGTAGTGGACAATACAGGTAAGTGTACTCAAAAGGGAGCCCGTGTTTCCCAGTACTCGGTTCATGAACCTGTTGCACTTGATGTATTCATGGAGCCAGTTACTTGGCTCATGAAACTGTTGTATTCATGGACCCACTGTGTGGTCCTTGAACCTGTTAGTATTCACGAACTCGTTCGTGAACCTGTTATTTAATTTCGTATTCATGAACCGTGCCTGCCTGATACCTGATACTTGATACCTGAAACCTGAGTACGCCGCCCTATAGACTCCATTACTAGGCCTAAACGAAATTGATTTGACTGTAGCAACCATGTAGTAAAAAGATGGATGCATGAAGTGCTACCTAGATAGTAATAACTACAAGACTTGAACATGAAACTTGAACATGACACCTGTTACTTGATACTTGATGATATGATACATGAAACATGATACATGAGACCTGAAACCTGAAACTTGAACTTGATACTTGTTACCTGATACTCAACAACTTGTTACTTGAGACTTGACACTTGAAATAAAATTTTGACACCAGACTTGGCACTTGTTATATGATACTAGACTTGAGACTTGTCACTTGATGTTAGATACCCCTACAGGTTCACTTGTCATGTGTTTTATCATTAGCAGTTGTTATCCAACCTGTTTACTAAGATGTCTCTCTTGCTAGCTAGTTCTTGGTTTTTCTATTACTTGTTGTATCCCTGTTACATTCTTGATTCTAGTTCCTGTCCCCCATACTTGTACTTCCTTTCACTATTTGTGGCCCTAGCTTGCACTAAGGGCATTTTCTCTTGTTTTTTCCCGTTTTCCCTTTTATATTTATTAAGCAGACTTTGAAGACGAGCTACCCGCTGGAATTGGTGAGCAAAGGTTCTAGCCTTCAAGTGGAGAAAGAACTTGATTAGAATATTTATTTTCTGTATTATTTGTTTTCTTGGATTATTATTTCTTGCAAATTTGAGAACTTGTAACGGGCTGATGTTCCCGAGTTTTAACTTGATCCAGACTTGAAACTATTTGGATGTTTTATTATATTTCAGTTGTTTCTGTTGCTAATAAATTATTCATGCATGCTTGGTTATATATATCTCTCTTGTTATATTCTTGTTCTGATGCTGAGTCGATCCTACAACTTATGAATGATGTTAAGATCATTTGCTGGGTTTCGTCATGCACTCGTATTCCGTATTTTGGGAAGCGGGGCGTGACACTATTCAAACTTGAGCTACATAATTGTTGTTTTACTATTTACAGGGCTTTTCATGTTTTGTATCATTCCGAAGACGTGCCGTAGGCACGTGCCCACGGGAAAATCTAGTACAAAATAACTATATGATATATCATATAATTATTATACTTTCTTACCATGGTTGCCAACATCTTTACCTTCAGTTGGAACATGGGTAAAAAAGAGTGACCGAGAGATGCTTCCCTCTCTCGCGTTGGTATCGGAAGAACCTCGCCGTTGGGAACAGAAAATCTTGTTTACAAATTTTGACCTAAACTCTTCATTGGGAACGGCGAGTTTCTAAAATAATAAAAAAACTACACTCGCCGTGTCCCAACAGCAAACACGAAATAACTAAACTCGCCGTTGAAATGACGATTATAGTTGTTAAGTCCCCGAGCACAATTAGTTTGGCAACTGTCATCTTTTTGCAAATAGTTTCGAAAAAGACATATATTTAATTTTTTTTGCATACTATGCATTCTATGAGAAGAAGATGATGAAGTGGGAAGATGTCGAAACATCAATGGAGTAAAGATCAGCAGCAGCAGTCAGCAAGCATAAGCAATTGGCAGTCGACCGCCAGAGCTCTCTGGTTTGGATGCGTTCAAAAACGGTTGACTGGAAGCGGCAGGCAGTAACTGGGTCGGGTATAGGTGATCTGTTCCTGGTCCAACTTCTCCTCTAAGTTAGATTGTACAACTCCTATCGTGTGTCTGTATTTAAGATATATCTGATGGTTATTTATAAGGACTACAACCTAGGGTTTTTCTAGATCTCTATAGTAGTATTGTGTTGGTCTCCTTTGAGAGGCAAGAGAGAGTTCTTCATTGTAAAAAATAGATTATCTTCTGGTGAGGTTTGAGAGATAGATAGGTTCTTGTTGAGAGAGTTGGTAACTCTTGTATTTTCTGTATTTGAATAATATTTCCCATATTTCTCACCCAGATTAGGGTTCGCCCAAACCAGAACAAATAATGTGTGCTTTATGTGTTTGGTTTGATCTACTATTGCATGGTGGTTTGTTCATTGGATTGGTTGTTGCTTCTTGCTCTCCTAGCTCCAACTCTGCTGCACCACAATTCCTAGCACGTTTTGGGTATTATGCATCCCTTTTTACCGATTTGTTGGAAAAAATATGATGGATGACTTGAAATACTCGCATAGAAGTTCCACATTGTCATTCTGGGCTATTTCGATATGTCTTTTTATAGTCCTCTTTTAGGTGTTGTCAGTTATAAGAAGAACTGTACATTTTATTTGTGGTTAGATGATATTATAATTCTCTTTCACATTGACTAGATCGTTGCAGTACTGTTGCCAGGGTCGGCCCTTAGTTAACGGGGGCCTGAGGAGAACTCCCGAAATGGGGCCCCCATATATAATTTATTTTTTAAAAAAAATTGGTTAAAAATTATGGGGTATTGTTTTTGTTTTTTTGTTTTTTTTTTGTGGCAAGAATTTTGAAAAAACCGACATATCATATATGTAGGTAAAAATGAGTAATACTTGGGTTGAGGAATGAGTAATACTTGGGTTGGGTGGTTTGGATGGAGATTGAAGAAATGATTAATGGAAGATGGAGAATGGAGTCGGGAGTCAACTGAGTGACTGTCATGCGGGGCAGTCGTCGGAAATGGAGGCAGCATGGTGGATTGTGAGATTAGAATTGTGGATTGGGGATTAGAAATAGAATTGGGAAGAAAATGAATAGAATGGATATGAAATTGGAATAGGGATCGGGTTCGGGTTCGGGTTCGGGTTGGAGGTGGAGGAAAAGTATTCGGGTTTGGGTGTCGGGTTGGGTAATCAAGTGTGGGTGTTCAAGTTTGGTGGGGATAAATAAACGGAGATTTGGGGGATAGATTAATAAACTAAGTCATATATATAAATCAATCAAAAGCCCGAAAAACTCAAATAAACAAATCCCCTGGCACACGAACTTATTTTCAAAAAACATAAAGGCCCCAAAATTTTAATTTTAGGGCCCCTAAACATATTGTAATTTAACTTCATGCGCAATATATATATATATATAGAGTAATGTTCCGTTGTGCACTAGGTCTCCGTGTGCACTCGTGTGCACTCGGCCTTCCCGCCTTCGTATCGACGATCCGAACCGTTCACATTGATCTATATATATAAATTAGTCTAAATATATAAAATCAAATCATTTGAAATTCATTTGCCCATCCATTGAAGTGTTACAAAATTGTATGGCTGAAAACCGTTGTTTTTTATAGTAACAGGATGGATGGGCAAATGAATTTCAAATAATTTTATTTTACATTTTTAGACTAATTTATATGTGTAGACCAATCTGAACGGTTCGGATCGTCGATACGAAGGCGGGAAGGCCGAGTGCACACGGAGGCCTAGCGCACAACCGAACATTACTCTCTCTCTCTCTCTCTCTCTCTCTCTCTCTCTCTCTCTATATATATATATATATATATATATATATATATATATATATATAGGGAAAGCTTCGGTTGTGCACTCCTCTAGTGCACACGGCATGTGCACTAGGCCTTCGGGCGTTCATAGCGACGATCCGAACTGTTCACATTGATCTACACATCTAAATTAGTCTAAATATGTAAAATCAAATCATTTGAAATTCATTTACCCATCCAATGAAGTATTACAAAATTGTATGGCTGAAAATCATTATTTTTCATGGTCACATGATGGATGGGCAAATGAATTTCAAATGATTTGATTTTACATATTTATACTAATTTAGATGTGTAGATCAATTTGAACGGTTCGGATCGTCAATATGAACGCTCGTAGAGGTAGTGCACAACCGAAGCTTTCCCTATATATATATATATATATATATATATATATATATATATATATATATAGTATAATGGGAGAAGCCCTTAGTGTCATTTGTAAATATACCACTTTATTTGTAAATCTACCACTTTACGTGTGTGCAACTCAAACTCTCCCATTATACACTTTATTTAAATCTACTAATTTACGTTCATTACACGTATAACTCAAACTCTCTCATTATACTTTTTATATTACTTCAAAAAATTTGTATTTATTAACACGTGCTATATTATATTAATTTAAAAACTATATATTGATTAAAACGTGCAACACACGTGTTAACTACTAGTATATATAATGGGAGAATGCCTTAGTGTCATTTGTAAATCTACCAATATGTGCAATGCACGTACATAACTAATATAAATGAGGTTTTAGGTTCGAGTCCTCCCCACGTCAGAGTTTTTATTTTATTTTATAAAAATTATTAAAACGTGCATCACACGTGTAAATTACTAGTAATAATACGTCCTTTGAATTTTGGATCGGCTTAAACACTTCTATATAATGTGAGAAGGTCTTACTGTCTTTTGTAAGTCTATCAATGCGTACAACGCACGTGCATAACTATTATAAAGGATGTCTTAGGTTCAAACACAGAGTATGTCTGAATTTTTACGTTAAAAAAATATTTATTAATACGTGCATTGCACGTGTAAATTACTAGTATATATATAAAGGAAACAAAATTTGGAGCCCCTAAAAATGCGAAAAAATTGGAGGCCCGAGGCAGTTGCCTCTCCGGTCTTTACCTTGGGGCTGGCCCTGACTGTTGCCTATTGGCATTTTCGTTGCCTTCTATTTTCGTCGAAGAGATGTATACGATCTGCATCATGCCATACTAGGTAATATACTTATCAACCTATCTTTACTATTATAACTTGCACTACAACACACAATGTATTTCCCGACATTTATTCTTCTATTCACCGGCGTTTAAAAACGCCAGGGAATATATCATCGACGTTTATGAAAATGCCGGTGCAAATGCCGCCGAAGCGATCGTCGCAGAATAGGAGTGGTATACACCGGCGTTTTCAATGAGCGTCGGTTTTGCTTTAATATACACCGGCGGGTATTTCTAAACACCCTATTTTCCAATTAAATATATTCACCGGCATTTTATAAATGCCGCTATATCGTGCATCTCAAATAACTATAAAGATACACCGGTGTTTTAAAAATGCCGGTGTATTTTATTGCTGTTTCTGCTTATTCTTACACCGGCATTTATCAAACGCCGCTCTATCGAAATTTCCAATTGGTAAATTGGATAGACCGGTGTTTTATGAAATGCCGGTGTATGTTCTTTTAATTTCTTCCAGCCAATTATAAACAAAACAGCAAAAATACAATACAATTCAATTCAATATCATTTCAATCACCTGTAAACTAATTCACAAATAATTCAACCAATTTCAGGCATATTAATATGCAATTCACAACCAAACACAAGAATTAAGGATAATAAAATGCCATAAATTCCATTAATTATCCAAATTCACCATAGTACTTAACACATAAAGTGCCATACTTAACACATACAGTACTTAACATTCATATATCACATACAGTACTTAAAACAACAACAAATACAATAAAAACATCTAGACTTAGCCGACCACTACTGCATACCCCTCGAGGCTCGAGTCGCTTCAATTCTCATCATTTGAATTTCCTTGATCTGCACGACTCACATTTGAAGAATTGATATGGCCGCTCTATGCGGAAAAAAAAAACAAAACAATAATTAATAAATATTCATTCATATTCCAGAATATTATAACTAGAATAAAATAGTAGAACACAGGGGAAATATAGTCTACATTTAGAAACTCTTAACAAAGACATTAATACCAAATCAATGTGAAAACTAAACTCTCAAGGCTTGCCTAAAGCCTTGCCCCAACTTCAAAGTAAATACAAAACTCTCAAGCTTTGCCACAACTTCATTGTTTTGGTTTAGTGAGAGTTCTTTAAAATAGCATAATTTTTAAAAAGGAAATTATAAGAATACTAGATTTGCCCGTGGCCACGTGCCTACGGTACGTCTTCAGAACGATACAGCATATGAAAAACCTTGTAAACAGTAAATCAACAATTATGTAGCTGAAGTTTGAATAGTATGACAATAATTAGGTGTAAATAAAAGTCCATGTTTCCATTAGTATATGGTGAAAAATGATTATAAATTGGGGTATAAAATTCCATGTTTTCATTGGGGGGGGGGGGGGGGGGTAAAGAGAGAAATAGTTAAATAAATAAATGAGTTGTTTTGGAGGGAGGGGGGGTGAGGGATTTGAATTTGAATTTTGGAAAAAAAATATTTTGGGGGGAAAATATGTTTTGTGATATTAGATCTGGGCCTTTGATTTTGGGGGGATTGAAGGAGAGCCACTTGATAGCTTTCTTTATGTTTTATTATATAGATAAATGTTTTTGTTTGTTAGATATCATGTTTTTGTTTGTTAGATAGGCATACATATCATGTTTTTGTTTGTTAGAAAATCTCAAGTATAGAATTTGGTAATAATTAAGCAATGGAACAACCACCAACCACTTCATGATTTTATGGATGGAACTGAGATACATTGTGTGAAGTAATGCATTTGATTCAGATTCATCGTGAAAGAAGAACTACAAATGTATGCCTTATTACCAATCCTCGCAAATGCATTCCCGAGAAAGAGAGAGTTATGAAATACCTCTACAGCTCAAACTGTAATAGTAGTCAATGTGACCAAAAACAAATTGTCCTCTTTTGTTTATTCTTAGAAATTTATTAGCCATTTTAATGTTTTTTTGTGTGTATGGTACAGTATTCAGATGGAATACCTTGAACTGCAAGCAATATTCAACATTCACCAGCAGCAGAATAATCGCTCAACCTGAATTTACTTACAAGGTAACTTTGCAAAAATATTGCACTATACCCTACAAATATACTCTGTACAAATATTATAACTTCAAGAAAATGGGGAAAATCTGAGTTCCTCAATTTAGTAATATTCTCAATCCACAGATCAAAAATTATTTCATTCAGGGAAATTTCTCAAGGCCAAATAGTAGAGTTGAAGTGTACCTTAAGCAATGTTGAGATTCAAAATTACTATACAGATGAGAATACAGTAAAACACAAATCAAGAAGTTAAATACTGCTCCTGAAATGGAGATGAAATAGGTGAAAATGTGTGATGGGATGGAAGAAATCAGAGTTGTTTCCTCATTCCTATGTTAAAACATGTAGTTAATGTACCAAGTTGACAACATATGAGTCTAAGCTCTGCTCAAAATCACATATATTACACCTTTTGCAAATAGGTGCCAAGAAACTTTCAAAACATAGGATTGCCAGTAGACACCAAATATTACTTCTATGATTACACAGGTAGAGGGGGAAAATCTCACTTCTTTATAACAAAATCAGCACAGGTAAAAAACAAATAACAAAATCAAGCATTCAGGTGTCATCCAAATATATTTATAAAGCCCCCAACTACAAAAACATTTTTACTACTGACCAAAGACTAACGGGCAACGTCAAGCATGCTGAAACACCTCCGATGCCCACTAAAACTGGCCTAGTAAATCAAATCAATAGCCAAAACATGTATAAATCAACACAATAGGAGCTGTCAGGAGCCTACCTACTGCCCCATATTTGTACAGTAAATTTTATGCATGCCAATGATGTACATATCATGTATACATATTGAATAGATATATGGGCAATGAAACTGCCTGATGATATTATGAACACTTCCAATGAAAGCTATTCCTACTCTATGTACACTGTGAAGCCAACTAATACAAAAATTTCAACTGCACAAGCAACGTAAAAGGATGATGGCCAAAGTATACATACTAAAGGCCAAGAATTTGTAACAGACATGTAAAAGATTTTGTCTAACAAATATAAATAGCCTTTCTACCAACTGTAGAGAACTTACCAGTGGTGGGGCTTGAGATTGCTGCCTTATGAGTTGGGACATTTGCTCCTGCAGGAGTGCCACTTGTGTTAGAAATTGTGGCATCAAATACACGTAGGCATGGGGTACTTAAAGTTGGAGAAGAAGAGAAGGAGACAAAGAAGCAAGAGAAGACAAGCAGCAAAGTAGAAGAAATAGTCTGGAGGGTTGCGGTCGACTGACCTAGGGGTGCAGTCGACCGACCCTAAGACTGGGAGTTCTTCAAGTGTATAAGTCCAATAGAGGAGAGGACGGTCGACCTACCTAGGGGGTGCAGTCGACCGGTCAGCTCTCTGGGTTGGTTCTACACGTTGCAGTTGACCGTCACTAGGGGTGCGGTCGACCAACAACATCGGCTGATTATATTTGGGCTTATGAATTTAAAGGTCCAATTGCTATATTTGTGTTTATCTTTTAGGGTTTACTTGGGGGCTATATATATGGCTGTAAACTCTAGGGTTTAGTTATCTTTTTGGATCTAATCTAATCTGAATAGATCAAATTTGTGAATCAAGAGGTGAGCCATTATCATTGTTCAACTTTAAGAGAGATTGTGCCGAGTGTTTCAAAGGTGAGAGAGAGAGATTGAGAGTTGTGATCTCTTTTGTAATCTTTGTATTTTTTTGGGAATAAGAAATATTGGTTATCTCTACATATTGGTTGTATTCTTGTGAGATCCATATATTGTGGTGGCTTGTTCTTGGTTCATCTAAGTTTTGGGAGTTTCTATTGCTTGTGGTGTGTTTCCGCTATTAGCACTACGAGTTGGGAGTATATTTCTCCAACAAGTTATATTAGAGCAGTTGGTTCGAGATGGCCGATAACAAGATGAAGATTGAGAAATTCAATGGGAGTGACTTCGCGATGTAGAAGATTCAGATGATAACGTATCTTCGTTAGAAAGATCTTGATGGTCCGTTATTTGATGAGAAGCTGGTTGGTGTAGACAAGGATGCGAAGATCTTGGCAAAGTGGAATCGTTTGGATTAGAAGGCGCTGGGACAGATTTAATTGGGGTTGAGTACGAAGGCGTTATTTCATATCTCGAAGGCAAAGACTACAAAGGAGGCTATGGAGATTCTCACGGATATGTATATGAAATCGTCGGCATCTAATCAAATTCTTCATCTGAAGAAATTAGTTAATATGAAGTTGAAGGAAGGGGGTTCAGAAGCAGAGCATGTGAACAATTACTGTATGGTTTAAAACTAGATGGAAGCTGTAGGTTTGAAGTTTTCAGAGAGGGAGCAGTCATTGTTACTTCTATCTACTTTAACCGATAGTTATGGTATGGTAGAACAGACTATTACAGGCACTATGACTGATTCGACGACTCTACAGGATGTGGTGAGTAGAATTCTGAACGAGGAGGTGAGAAGATTGAGAAACGAGGGATATCCATCATCATCTTCTAGAGATTCCGCCATGTATGTTGTGAAAAGACGTGGGAGATCTAAGAGCAGTCGAAGAAGAAAGGATCAGAGTAGTTTATTTGAGAGTGGGTCTGATGACAGCGATAGGGGATATGGGCCTGAGTGCTGGTATTGTCACAAGAAGGGTCACATGATGCGCAGTTGTAAGGCATATATGAAGAAGAAGCAGGAGAAGTCGAAGAGAGATACTCCAAAGGAAGCTCAAGTAGGGCTTGTTGAGGATCTATGCTTATCAACTCGGGAGGAGTTGGGCACTCAAGATTGGTGTATTGATTCGAGATCTTCTTTTTATTGCACTCCGAGAAGAGAGTGTTTGATGAATACGAGGAGGGTTCTTTTAGAATTGTGATCGTGGAGAATGGTCACCGGTGTCCTGTACATGGGGTTGGTACTGTTCGCGTGAACACCATTGATGATCAAAGTGTTGTCTTGCGGGAGACAAGGCATGTTCCAGACTTGAAAGAAAATCTTATCTTAATTGGAAGGCTAGACAAAGAGGGGTTGTCTACTACAGTTGGTAGTGGAGAGTGGTGTATAGCTGCAGGTTCAAGGGTGATTGCAAAAGGAAAGCGTGAGGGAACGCAGTATTTGCTTAGAGACGTGAAGGGGGTTTCTCCTGTAGTTGACTCTCAGCCGGAATCGAGTAGTAGGTTGCGTGAGGTACAACCGAGTTCTTTCAGTTGAGGTGGGGAGGTTACTAATTTAGTGGGAGCGACTGGCCATAGAAGTGATCCTAGTGGGCAAGACGTTGCTGCGGTGAGGGTACTTTGCAAATTGGCAGTTGAAGCTTCAAGTTGCTCTTGTGAGGTAGAGAGCACTGGTATCGATATGCGGGGTGATATCGATGAGGGTAACCGAATTGGGATTGTAGGGGTTGAATAGTCTGCAGAGTTTGTGGAGGTATCATCCATGGAGGTTTCTAGTACAAAGGGTGCATTGAGAGGCTTTGAACCATGTCTGGTGTTGATGGAAATCTTGCGAGTTGGGGAGTCTCATAATACGGAATCCGACACGGGAGATTGTTTCTCCGGTATTCGTGCTCTATGCGATTGGTGGAGCACATCCTTCATGAGGCGATGAGGGGTGGTTGGTGCACTCCACGTGGTGGAATGGCAGAGGTGCTCTTCATGAGAGTGGGAAGTACTTGGGTCTTCCATGAAAGTGGGAGATGGCAGAGATAATGCAAGGAAAGATTGCAATAACTTTGAAGCATGGTGTATTTGGTCCAAGTGAAAGATTGTTAGGAATTATGGCCTCAAATACACGTAGGCACGGGGTACTTGAAGTTGGAGAAGAAGAGGAGGAGACAAAGACGCAAATGAAGACAAGCAGCGAAGTAAAAGAAGTAGTCTGGAGGGTTGCGATCGACTGACCTGGGGGTGCAGTCGATCGACCCTAGACTGAGAGTTCTTCGAGTGTATAAGTCCAACAGAGGAGAGGATGGTCGACCGACCTAGGGGGTGCAGTTGACCGGTCAGCTCTCTGGGTTGGTTTACACGTTGCAGTCGACCGTCACTAGAGGTGTAGTCGACCGACAACGTTGGTTGATTGTTTTTGGGCTTACGAGTTTAAAAGCCCAATTGCTATATTTGTGTTTATCTTTTAGGGTTTAATTGGAGGCTATATATATGGCCGTAAATTCTAAGGTTTAGTTATCTTTTTGGATCTAATCTAATCTGAATAGATCAAATTTGTGAATCAAGAGATGAGCCGTTATCATTGTTCAACTTCAAGAGAGATTGTGCCGAGTGTTTCAAAGGTGAGAGGGAGATTGAGAGTTGTAATCTCTTTTGTAATCTTTGTATTTCTTTGGGAATAAGAAGTATTGGTTATCTCTGCATATTGGTTGTGTTCTTGTGAGATCCATATATTGTGGTGGCTTGTTCTTGGTTCATCTAAGTCTTGAGAGTTTCTACTGCTTGTGGTGTGTTTCCGCTATTAGCACTACGAGTTGGGAGTAGATTTCTCCGACAACTTGTGCCTTCATTTCTATCATCTCCTCGTCCTGAGTACCACTAGAAGTAGTTGCACGCCGGCCGAATAATCGAGAAGGGGTTGGTCCTAGCCCCATACCACGTACACGACCATGCCTCTCTTTTCCCCTCACTGCAGTCAAGGCAAGGCGCTGCGTGTTAATGGGTCGGTGGAAGCCGCCATATTGTCAAAGTCAGAAGCGGAAGAGATTTCATCATGCTTCTTTCTAGCGTTAGTCTGTAAAAGGATGGAAATTAACAAAATACAGGACATTTAATCAATTTGGACATGATTTTGTCAAAGTCAAAGAATCATTATAAAAATTACCACAATCAGCTCTGCCGCAGGGGTCGCAAACGTCCCATCTTTGGACAGATGGGTGGCGTCGAAAAAATCTATATCGCCAAACTCCGTAGGACCCATTTCTTCTTCCTATATATAAGTAAGATGACTTTATTATAAACAAATAACTGTAAGCCAAAACTATTCAATTTGATTATTTGATTGCGCTTACCATTTCTTCTCGGACGAGAGCAAAGCTCTGTGTACCAGCGGTGTGCAACACAAGCTGCTTTGAATGACTAGCAACACCGACCTCCGCCCTTTTCTGTACATTCCACAATGATTATAGGAAAAATTAAATTAGAGTAGCCATACAACCAACAAGTCATTAAATGTTGATTAGAAATGTAAATACCTGCCCAACCGCCGAACTTCAGTAGTGAACAAGGAATTGCCAATCCGAAGGCTCCACCTCGGGTGGCACAACCCTTGCATTATCCGCCTCGGACCGGGTTTTGTCATAATACTTTGCCTTCAAATCACTCTTGTAGTCTCTCCACTTTTTCGACAATGACTTTTCAACCCAAGAATTAAGTGAGTCCGGTAAAGAGAAGTATTGCTGTGAAATTTGAGAAGTTTAACAAAATGATAACTGAATTGCATAAACCAACTAGCATTCATTTAATTTTTTTAAATAAGGAATACCTGGAATGTTGTAATCGCACTTGCCTTTGTCGTAGTGGGCACCTTCGGCCAACTCTCGTATGACAACGGGATTATCCGAGAGTTCCTTGCAATTACACCAATAAACGACGCGAATTTACTTGCATTATCTCCCACCGGCTATCCGACAGTGTTTCCCTCCACAACAATTCGTTCATTGTTCTTCAGTTTCCATACATCTGCCATCTTTGTTCGCTCTCTGTGTTTTTTAATAGTGGGCGTGCTTCCCTCTCATTCCTCCGTTTGACTGCCACTATCTTGTAATAGCTGCTCCTCGCCTTGCACTTCGTTGCCTTCAACTATGTTGATCATTTTTGCTCGCCTCGGCATCTTGTACCGGTCACATAATCAATAAATTCTTTAGAGGAGCAAAATTAAAACAAACTATTACATTAAATAAGCTTCTAGTCTTATTCTATTTAAAGAGAATTACAGGAAATAACTTGAGAACATAAGTAAAGAATTATTTTTTTAAAAAAACTTAGCAGAACAAACAACTGAAAGGATTTGTCTGTTCAAATCTTTATTACTCGAAAAGTATACTTGTAGGAATTCCTTTCTAACAGCTATAAGCCTAATATAATGTGAGACTACAAGTGTGAGTTTAGGAGATATACATCTGACAAATTATCTACAATAGTTGATAACCTAATGATTATATAGCTAACAAATGAAAGTCATGTTTTAAGCAAAAGCCAACAAATCAAGGCCAACAGACAACTGACATTGAGACCTTAGCAGAACATGCTAGACAACTGACAACTGACATTGAGATCTTAGTAGAACAGAACTGCTTATATATATTGTTTGCATGCAAAGTGATGGCAAAGAAGAGCTCATACATAATCTTGTGTCTCAAATCTTAATTAAAACTAAAGTCAGCATTCCAAAATGTCCACATGAGCACTTAATGGTTTGATTAGAGCTATAAAAATATTTAGTAAGTCTTACATGGTCCCGCAAGTTGTATCACTTCTTTATTAATTATATAAGTTTTCACATAGGAAAAATGCTGCTAAATATTTATGTTGATGTGTTGCAATTGACACTGTCTATTATGGTATGTATATAAAAACTAGGAAGGCTATGCAACTGCAATCGGGAATGAATGGCTTATCTAGAGCTTGAAATGATAGAATGCCAACAAGGAGAAGAATGCCAACAATTCAGAGAGAAGATCAGTTGATATATAATCTACGAAATTATAACTAAAGAAATGCTCTTCCTTATATTGTATATGGTCAACATGGAGAAAATTGTTCCTGCTCTATTGCATTAGTATAAACATAGTGTATGGAATCACTTGACAAGGTAAAACTTGCACGTTGCTAAAAGCTTGAACAAATTTACAGATCACTTACCGTTCAAACACAATACTAAAATCAACAAGTGGCATATATTAACAATAAAATGCAACCAGACAGTCTTAGATTTTCATAAACCTTAAACCCCAGCTTGTGTTATCTAAATTATTCTACACTAAGTGGAAAAAGCATAAAA
Organism: Hemerocallis citrina; assembly: GCA_017893485.1. NCBI lineage: Eukaryota > Viridiplantae > Streptophyta > Magnoliopsida > Asparagales > Asphodelaceae > Hemerocallis > Hemerocallis citrina. The sequence goes on from JACEHZ010000205.1 coordinate 46,964, forward strand.
GGGAAGATCTTTGATTTGCTATAGAAAATTGTGATAAACTATAGGGAAAACATGTATCCATAGCTAAACAAAACACATCAACATACAACCCATATAAGAAACAACAAAAAGACTAGGTTGATTTTGTATTACTGTGAACCAAACCTGAAATACGTAATCATAAGTTTTTTGAAAAAAAAATGTATAGAAATGCTTTTCGAGTCCCAAAAGTGCATCTTCTCCCCAGATAATATCAAAAGAGCCTCAGATTGATTACAGATTAGCCTCCATGAAGCAGAAACACTACTCTTGTGAAATTGTTTCATGTAGCCATGACATTACTAATTTAATATAGGAATTTTAAATTATCATGTACGACTATCTCATCTCGCATCCTTTTGTATTTCCATGTCCACCTACATTCTCTCTCTTAGCATCCTATCGGGCACTATAGGTCTTAAGCCAATGGGCTACAACCGTCTCTAGGAGTGTATTTGCAACTTGTTTACCAACATTATTAAACAGCGAACGTAATCAACAGATAATGGCTACGGCAAGTAGGCATCCTCTTCCCATGTCTACATCCATTCTCTTCATCTTTCTTAGCATCCTCTCGAGCACTATAAGTCTCGAGTCATTGGGCTTTAACCCTACCCTTGGGAGATGCATTTGCAACTTGTTTGTTCCAAATTATTAAATAGTGAAAGCTGTCAATAGAAAGTGGTAAGTGTCTCCGGTTTTCTAGCAACACAATATACACACATACCTCTTCTTTATTTTGTTCATGGCTACTTATTAGTAAAACAACATACTTAGCACAATAATAACAATAATATTTTGCACATGATAAACAATTCAAACCAACGACAAGAATAAAGCATTATACCACACTCAATGACGGAAATTGTTGATGGTGGTGGGACGGGGGAGGACTCAGGCCGGCGACGATGGAGCCTACGGAGATGGCGACATTTCAAAAAGTCAACAGGATCGGGAGTTTGGGGGGGGGGGGAGAGAGAAAGTGTGTGTGTGTGTGAACAAGCCAAAGAGGGGGGAGGATGATGGAACCCACTCCAATGGCAAAGGAGTTGACGGGAAAATCAACAAAGGGAAGGAGGACCAACGACGGCGGCGGGCGTGAAAATATTAGGGTTGGTAGTATATCGAAAAAAAGCGAGCGAAATGTTAGGGTTCACGGCGGAATTGGGGATTTATCTTGGTACATTCACCGGCATTTATTATTTAAAACGCCGGTGAATTGGAGAGGATCTGTGGGGATATTATCGCTTTCTATTCCCCGGCATTTTTTTAAAAAAATGCCGGCGAATATAATACTTCCTCGGCATTTTGTATAAAATGCCGGCGTATAACCATATAAGATTACGCCCCATTCTTGGTCTTATCCTACCCCGACGCAATTAGTCAAACGCCGGGGTATATACGCCGATGTAGTTTGCAAATGTTGTAGTGTTGAAAACAGTTGCACAAAACCAATCTGTACATGCAAAGACATGCTTTCTCCTCCTCATGCATACATCGGAATTAGTGAATATTGTTAAGTGCTCGATATGGTTTAATTGAAGTTCGTTGAAGCAAATCTAAACAAATTCAGTTATACTACACTACAACTAGGACATGTATCATGTGTATTACTGCTATTTTTTTTTTGAAGAAAAAGGTGGAATATGGCCACTCTGTTTCATTAATAAGAAATTAACCAAACAAACCCAGCGTACTGGGCCAAATTACATACTACAAAAAGAAAAACAGAACATGTAGCGACATGACCAGTACATACAACCAGAGCTCACTCCAACACCCTTATAGGGTGGGCCAACAACCGGCCACGGCTTGTCCCTGACCTCCACCAATATTGTACTAGACCCCATCTTAGGCCCAGTCACAAAACAAGGACCAACTAATTGTATGTATATCAAATAAGCTTCGTGCACCGCCTCTACGGCATGCGCACACCCACCTGAAGCGAATCACGCGGGATTTAGATATTCGCCGCTCTCATCCTTCTCCTCCCCAACTCCCCCTAACTCACCAACACACTCTCACACTCGGTCCAATCAAAGTCACAACAAAAAATAGAGCCGTGGATAAGATACCTTGACCTCTCTCACGCTTTAACTATCCCAAGCGATTTCTCACCAAACAAAATTCCCACTAACCCTAACCACGGACACAGTCAAAGAAAGAGCCATGAAGAGGGTACCTTCGCCTCTCTCGCGCTTTTGTCCTCTCAAGTGATTTCTCACAAACACAAATATACACCTGCATAGAGTAGTGAAGCAACATCTTAACTCCCTCACTCTCTTTCTCACTCAAAAACCTGAAGCAAATCACAACTAACTGAAGCATCACCTTCCCCTCTCGCCCCTGTGGGCAGTGGATGTTGTAGATTCTAGGTTCAATGATGAGGGCGTAGTGGCGGTGCTGTCATGAAGCCTGTGGCAATTGGTTAAAGGTTGTCGAATTCAGGGCTCACACACGAACAGTCAAAATCACAAACAACTCCAACTCTACATTCCACTCAGCGCACCTCATGGGGGGACCCCGTCTGCGGACCTAAGCCCCACAACTATGTTGCAACAAGTGAACGCACCTCATGGGGGGACCTCGTCATCACGCCCAAGCCCTACAACCGTGCTGCACATCATACTTCACACCAAATCAAGACCATAGTCGCGGCTCCACCACAAAGGAGGCGTGAGAGAGGACGCCTGGGGCCATCACAACGTTGGGCGGCATCACTGGGGAGTAGCACGGCATTGGGTGGCGACGACCCCTAGCCGCGGGTTCCACCAGTAAGGAGCTCGCCAGTGCCACCTCGGTCGACTAGGGGAGGTGGGTGAGTGGGTGCAGAGTCGTGCGAGTAGGGAGGGACGATTGGGTTAGGGGGGGCAATGGCGAGCTTCCCCATCGACGAAACCCCACACATCTCAACGACGAAACCCCCGAATTAGACCCAGACTCCCGTCGACGAAACAGACCTCGTCGCAGCCCTCTCCTTCACTGCCGGCTCAGCCTAAGGCGATGTCGAAGTTGCGGCGGGGGGGGGGGGGGGGGATCTTTGTTGGAGAGTAGGGGGTAGTGGAGGAGGGAGAAGGGTGTCCGGGGAGGGGGCGGCGAAAACCTAGTTGCCACCCCCTCCAACTCAGATCTAGATCTAGGGTTTTCTTTTTTGGGTTTTTTTGGGGAGAGCTTCTATCTTAAGAAAATCTAGGAGAGAAATTCAGTCAGGTTTTTATGTGTATTACTACTATTAACACCTAGTCATACTTTTGATTTAATGAACACATTTTTTATTTTATGCTGTTGTTTGGAGTCCCTAGCCCTTATCCATATTATCAAAAAATGTATATATATACTGTTTGGTTTCAGTGTCAATCTGTTCGCACACTAAATTTGAATCAAAATTCCAGTGGGTGACTTTGGCGCATCCAAAACACCTCCCTGCATGATCTTCCTAAAATTGGTTTATATTATTTATCGATGCTGCATATAGTTGGAGATTAGATCTTTAAATCATATCTTGAATTGTATGAAATAGCTCATCGTTTTCTTTAAATCATATCTTGAATTGTATGAAATAGCTCATCTTTTTCAAGCAAGCTTTTGAAATTTGGATAAATTTAGTATGTTTTTTTTAAAGAAAGGTGACTGCATCATCGCTTTATTAACAAATAATTAACGAAACAAGTATTACAAATAACTCCATCTATCTATTCCTATACAGAACAACGGAAAAAAATTATATAGTAAACCTACAACAATAACTAGTTCCTCCCTAACTAAACTTGTAGACAAATGCACCTGCAATATGTTATCCCACCTATCAGATGAGGTGCGAGCTCGCGCCCATCACACCACAATTGTAATTTAAATTTTAAATAAAATATAGTTTGAAATTCAAATTACAATAGAATATTCTCCCCTCACTCTCCAATTAGAATTTGAATTTCAAAAGTCTAAATTGAAATTCAAAATTCAAGAAATCTCCCCCTCCACACCCCCAATTCAAATTTGAATTTCGAAACCCTAAATCAAAATTCAAATTTTGAATTTCAAATCCTGCCTCCTCTTTCTCTACTCCGGCATCCACCCGGTCGTCGTCGAACTCCTGCTCACCTCCACTCCTCCCGGTGCTCCCATCGTGCACATCCGTCGCTCCATCCCCTCCACCTTGTCGCCATCAATTGATGGCAACCACCCAAGCATACCGAAATCCCCTTTGTAAGCCCCGCCGCCAGCGCCGGTGATGTCTATCTTGACATCACCGGGACACCCGAGGCAACAACGCTCTCTGCACCCTCCACTGAGCCAAGCCCAACTCCTTTCCTCATTGAGCCAAACACTAATTGGAATCTCAACGAGCGAAAGCACAAATCCTCCGACAAGTCACGGTCTTGCACCACTCCAGTGAGCCCTAAGTAGAGCCTCGTTGTGCACAACCCCGTCGATACAATCTCCTAGGAGGGTCACTTCCGACCCTCCGAGAACCCACTCCAGCAGGTCTTCTCCTCTCCGAGAACCCTCACACCAAACGACCTAATGACCCGTCATCGGCCCCGTTCTCCACCCCCGCAAGTCTCCTCCTCTCCAAGCGGCGCCACTCCCGCCATCGACCTAGCCCTCTTGAAGCGGACCATCTCCGCGGCGCCGTCCATTCCACATTGCGCCAAATCGACACAATCGACAACCACATCGGCCCAGTCGACAACCAGACCACACCACAATGCCTACGAGATGGTGGTTGAGAAAAGGGGAGGGGGCTGAGGAGGATGAGGGATTCCTCCCCGCCTCCCCGATCGGGCTTCCGATTCTATATCTCTTTTCTTTTTTTAGGTTTTGGGGTGAAGATTCTCTCTCTAGAATATCTACAGAGACAAACTTTTTTTTGTTATAAGAGACATAAATTTAATATGTTATGAACTAGTGGTGTTGAGTTTAATGCGGAATAAGTCAATTTGATATGCAAATAAAAGAAACTAATCAAAGAAATGCGAACAAACAAATCAACCAAGCACACAAGAACACAAAAGATATTTTCGAGATTCACCCAATGCAATGATTACTTCCCCACTAGAGGCACTCCTACGATTTTTACAAGAATAATAAAAAGAACATGTTACAATCATTCTAGATCTCACCACCACGGTGTAGAGTTTTTATTTTCTTCTTCTCTAAAAAACGACTGCTAGATCTCTCTTTCTCACTTGGAATTGTCACTGCTTAACCCTAACAATCATACATCATACATATATATATTATTATAAAATATTAGATCTTAACTGTAGATTAAACAGCGCCCCACGGTCGACTGCAAAAAGTGACGGTCGACTGTCACTTAACCCGCGCAAGTCAGAGGGCTTGACAGTCGACCGCCACTTCTTGGCAGTCCACTGCCACTTCTTGGCGGTTGACTGCACAACTCTCTGGAAGAGAGTTGCAGCATGTCAGTCAACTGCCAATGTGCAATCAACTGTACTACATGTATCAGTTGTTGTGCATGCACTTGCTTGATGTGATGCTTGCTCCTTGTTGCTGTGTTTCTCCGATCTTCTTCAAACCCATTGTATCGTGTGTTGGATCCATAAATCCCAACAAGTGATTCCTAGTATTTCTTTTTCCCCGAAATATACATACTCATAGAAAATAAAAGATACGGTTAGTCCGGCTTAACCCTAAGATATACAAATTTATCTTATTGGATATTTTGTAATTTATGATTATTTTTCCTTCGTTTTGATATATAATTTCATAGGACTCATAGCTATGAAATTTATGATTTTAAATTATGTTTGGGGTTGAGGCCTACAGGGGCTTGTTTTCTGGGCTTCTTTCTGTGCCTCTAAACTAGCCTCTCAAAATTACACCTCCTGGCCTTCTTTTTTTCTCTTTCAGACAAGGCACGAAATCTCTCACATATTGTCTTTACCATAACTGAGAAATATTGGTACAAGCAGAGTTCTATGTTCTAACACCCAACACGCTCATGGCTGACCACTAGGCACCAGACCTTAACGCACTTTTACCCCTGTCTCATTGTTGATATTGTCACTAATTTGATTCAATGGTGGTGGCAACAATAATCAAACAAATAAAACAGAGTAACCCACCACACTCACACATGTACAATGCAATAGTAAGATTTGCTACCCTTCTCAGCTTTAGCTTTCAGTGAGCTGGAGAGAGTGCACTAAATGAAATAATATGCTATATGCCAAAAAAAAAAAAAAAAAACAAAACAAAACAAAAAACAAAAAAAAACATCAAAACATCAAATTAAACCAAACTAATTATTTAAGTAACATAAGTGTAAGCAACACAACCAATCAATCAATCCATATAACTAAAGGAATTTGGCATCACCTTCCCTTTGCTCCGCATGCACTCACCTTCTCCTTCTCCTTCTCCTTCTCCATAAATAAAAGCTTACTCTACTCATTGCTGACATTAACTTCATTTGCAAACTCACAATCAACCAAACAAACAAACAGACAAACATCGAAAGGAGGAGGATGAAGCAGCAGCACAAGAAGAAGGGAGGAGAGTGCATGCTGGAGGCTTCTCTGCTGCCTCTGCAACTCGAATCATTGAAGCACATAAAGGAGAGGAGGAAAAGCCTCTTTCTTCTCAGCCTTCTGTCAAACGCAGCAACTTATCAAAGCCCAAACAACAGCCCACAAAGTCTAATATGGGCCAACAGAAGGAGCCCACACAATCCAATACCAGCCCACCCCAGAAGCCTACAGAGTCCAATATTTTGGTTATTTGTTAATTTCTCAGATCAATGACTTTTTTTATCGACGCTTTTAAACAGAAATGAGAAAAGAAGTAGAAAATCTTGAGGGCTAAGAGGTAAAGAGTACATGAGAGGAAAAGGTTGGAGGTGAAGTGGATTCCCTTGTTCAAATCGGTATAGGCTATGCTTTGATCTTTAATATTGTAATTCTTCAGAGAGTGAGCCTCATGGATTATGTGGAGTTTAATGGTGTACCTTTTCTTGGCGTTCTATGATTCGTTTCTTTATGTTCCATGTAGTACAACATGATACGGTTATATTTCACCATTTTTTTTAAGGAAGAAAAGGTGTGAAAGGAGCGTGCAAAAAAGGCCTAACATAACCAACCACTTTCAAACTATTTTTGGTGCGTATTATTTTCACTTTCTTAGCACACATTGGAAATTCCATTGGGGTATTTAGAACTGGTGAAAGAAAAAGCATGAATAATGCATTTGCAATTACAATTTACATGACAATTTTCCAGGACACCGAGAAACTTACAAACAAAAGGATTACTCACTTGGCCTCACTAAAACTGGCAGACCCATCTCTCTTGTTTTTAATTTTTATCAATCATAGCAGTGCAAAAACGAACACAACTCGATCGAAGAAACATTCACACCACCAAACTGTACTTCCTATCTTGCTAGCTAAAATTATCTGAAAATAGTTTTCATGTGTTGCTCAAAGTGTTGATAATTTGTGTATGGCTCATCACCACCATAGCTCTTTTTTGGCCAGTGGAAGCTTGGCTCCCTTGGGACTGTAAGTGGTCTTGTTGACCTGCATAAAACCAAGCAGCCGATAGAAATGATTAGCACAGACATTTTATGTGCTTGATTCCGTCATAAGAATCATTGGTCCTACTCATCTTGCAAGCATAATGATTGTCATCAGTTTAGTTTCTAATGGATGTGACAAATAGTGATGATTAGCACGTTCATATACATGTGAGGTTACACATCAATGTTCAGTATCCACACTACCACAACCTCAACCTCAGCTCTCTTGCTTATAATAGTGAAGATGTAATTTGTTTTTATTATATATTCTTTATAAGCCATTTTTCTTTTTTTAGAGTGATAAACATGTAAATTTGTAATGAAAAATAATTTTGCAATTGTAGCTCACTCTGAGGGGATCCTCGCCGTCAATCATGTTCCCCAAATGTATTTAACATGTATTTGTTCTGAAAAAGAAATCAAGTGGTAGGAGGTTCCTCTTCCTCATGCATCAGATTGTTCAATTTGTTTTATTATTGCAAATTTAATTATTTTGCAACCACTTGATGCAAAAAGTAGAATCTCTGAATAACTGTCTGATTGCTTAGAGCATCCACAACGGTGTATACTAAAAAATGACAAAATGGCAAAATAGCAATAGCAATTTCGATGTTTGCTGCAGTCAGTGGCGTAGCTAGGATTTCCATCTAGGGGGCGCGACACTTACTATTAAAAAAAATTATAATAAACACATTTGCAAGCCTCAAAATATTATATATTACTATCAAATGTCACAAACTATTACAATCACTAAATAGCATTTTTCTTTAGCAATAAAATCCTTCGAGATTTCATATTCTGAAAATATTGAATGATATCTTCATTGTCAATGGCATCCAATACATCTCTTTCAATATATGCAACCAAACAATCATTCATCATCTCATCTCCCAATCGGTTTCGTAATGAAGTTTTGATGATTTTCATTGCAGAAAATACTCTCTCTACTGTTGCGGTTGCAACGGATAATAGCAACGCCATTAAAATAAACTAGTAGTTAAACCTTCTCTATTTCCAACTTCAATCATCAGTCTACCTCAAAGTAATTAAGTGCATCAAGCATTAGATGTTCATCTCATAAGTATATGCATAGAAAGAGTAAAAACTAATGGTTAGAATTAGTTACCCACTTTGTGTTTGTTGTTTGATCTATTTCTTACTCCTCTCGAACTCCTCTCATGTCTCTTTTGAATTTGCGATGAGATTTGTAAGTTGAATTCAAAAGAGGAAAAGAGAAAGAGAATGAAGGTGAATCATAATAGTATATGTTTGTACAAATAACTTGATTGGGCATTGAACAATGTGAAGTACAAATTTAATGTAGCGCCTTGAACCTGGGTTTTCTCCAAATATCATGAAAATTTGTGGAAATGTTGCTCACATATATAAGATACACATATAAAAAATTTAACTCTAAACTCCATGTGTTTAAATATAAAAAATTTTGAAAATTAGCTCAAAATTGGGACAGAAATTAACACTATAATCTGTACCCATTTGGTTTCTAATTTGATTACATATCATACTAATTCAGTCTATTTTCAAACAAATCAGTAACACTGAAACAGAAATTAGCAATCTAATTATTCTATCAAATCAGAATATGAACCCTAATTATCAAAATGTAAAAATTTTTTACTTACAATAAGGTTTGGAATCGATCGACTCCTCGCGCTCTCTCTCTTCTGACCTCCTCTACAAACCCAACTAATCACTTGTAGATTTTAATCCCTCTTACAAATTCATTATGAAGTAGGTTTGGGTTCAGTAGAGTGGAAACAAAAGAGTGGAAGAAGAAAGAGTAAAGTAAATCGGTTAAAGACTAAATGAGTTGGAAATTTTACACATAAACTCTTATTAAATTTCTGTTTACTAAATATTTTTTTTTTTTGAAATTTTTTAAAAATCCCACGGGGCGCAGCTGCACCCCCTGGGCATAGGGCAGCTACGCCCCTGGCTGCAGTGGTGAAATGTTTAAAAAAAATGCAAAGTAGAGGAAAAATTGAACGAAATAAAAAATTTATTTTTAAAATAATTTTTTGGGCTGATCTTGTATATTTTATTATTATTTTTGCGTAGTCGTCGAAAAGGGAGAAAAAAATTTGGTGATGTTTCGTCCGGACTTTTTTGCAAAAATGCAAGTCTTGGCCGAAACATGATATTAAAATATATTAAAATACGACGGACGAAACATTCCTATAATATGCATTTTGCCAAATACAGCAGCCTATTGTAGCTATTTTGCCAAAAAATGACAAAATAGCAAATCAGTGCATCACTTCATTTGCTAAAAAATGGATAATATGGCAATGCAACAAACCACTGTGGATGCTCTTAGTTCTTTTTTCTTCTTTATTTATTTATTTATTTATTTTTTTGGGGGGGGGGGGGGGGGGGGGGGGGGGGGGGTTTTGTAAAGCGCCTACAAAGTGGTTATAATTAGAATAAACTATGGTATAGTATGGATTGAGTATATAAACATAAAACACTACCTTTGTGGAAGGAAAGGTCTGTCAAAGTAGGGCATAAGTTGGGCCTTAGGGACCATTTCCTTCCTCAAAATCTTGATCTCCTCTTCTTCAATAACCTGCACATTGGCAACCAATACCATTAGTCAAATTATAGGCAAATGATATATACAGTAACCTTGTGAAATGTGGATATATAGTGCAACACACCTTCTGAATCTTCTCCTCGAAACGTCGTAGAATTTCAAGAGAAGTGATCTTGCTTGATACCAGATCATTATAACCAGCTCTCCGTGCCGCTCTCTCCTGTGTGTGAAGCTTAAAATTTGCTGGCTTCTTCTGTTCCTTCACTAGCGGCTTTGGTAAACTCTGCAATTACAAAATTGTGTACATTTGTATATAGTAATTTTGTACGTACACTCAATGCACTTGTTATATAGGAATATAGGAGAATATTGTAGTAAATGGATGAACGAAACGTTCAACTAACATGTGTTGGTTGGCTTCACACTTAGGAGGTCAGATTCAAAGAGGTTTCGGTTAAAATTGTGTATATATATAAGAGAGAGAGATCACCTGAGGTTTCTCAGTGGTGAGAGGCAAAGACTGGGCAATGGAAGTGCGCTGTTTGGCCACTTTGGCAACAGATTCTTTCACCTGTCTTGCAAGTGCATGCTCTTTTACCTGTCGGCGTTGCTGTCAAATGAAACTAGATTTATGAGAATGTGCACTGCATGCAGACCTCTTGCATTCTCTATAGGTGTAAAATTGTTATTATGAACATAGAGATGAGTACTCCACCTCTCAAGTTATAATAGCAACTATTCTCAGTTAGCACCTTTTACTCTCAAAACATACAGAAAATGTAAATATGCACAGATACTTTTTTCGCAAATTAAATATATATAACATGTTGATATTGAATAATTCACATACAGAGTCACACACGTAGATGATAGTGAAAAATTTGTCAAATAGGTCGGTAAATGCATATATGCATGTCAGCATCAAAGCTATATTTTTTAATAGGATACTAAATTAGTTGCTAGCTATCAGTAGAGTGATACTCAACTAAGTGGATGCTTAACAAGTTTCAGAAACCATCTTGTAAAGGATCATTTTTTTACCAGAATGCTTGAGCTGGGTTACATATATAGATCATTTTTTCATCCCAAACCACCCTTCTCCTGTCTTTACATTATCTCGTCAAAGTTGTAGGAGATCAAAGACGGATTCTAATATCAAAGCTAGAGCCCGTGTCACTTACCAAGCAACAAGCTTATAATGCAAACTGGATTTTACCCAGGTGACTTGCAAGATAACTTAGATCACTGTTAGTGTAAACAATTGATTTATAAACAACATTAACCTATATAAGGTACTAGAATAAGTTCATATATCAGGTAATATCTGATCAGAACAAATTGATACCTCTGTTTGGATTCTAACCGGCAAAGGCTGCACGATCTTGGCTCCTCGTCTACTCGGTGAGCTAGGCTTGGAGAGCTTAAGCAATGGAAGGAAGAAATTATTAGTTTTTTGCCATTAAAAAGAAACTATAATGATGAGCTAAAAGGAGAAAGAAGAAGAAACCTTTGGAGAGGAGTAGCTGATGGGGTCCTCCATGTGAGTCTGTTGGGAAGTGCTTTGCACAAATGGAAGAATTTATTGACCCACTAACATGTAGAAAGAAGGAAGGGATGAAGGATCAAGCATGTTGTTTTCAGTTCTGTTGCCACTTCACTAAATTTGTGGGTTCCTCATTTTACTTTTACATATTCAATATATATTTGATCACAGCTCACCAAACTTTCTGATAAAACATAACATCAGCGACAAAAACATTACTAACAACCTGCTTTAAAGCTCCGTCTGAAACTTCTCGTTTCATATTGGAATTGGTTCATGCGTTCATATTGTTCTGCATCAAATCAAGCAACAAACTGATGCAGACAAGAGAAAATCATACGAAATGCTGAAAACTGTGTTACCAAACATAATGTGACACTTAGATTGTTGAACAGAGTTGTCAACGATCACATGTACTTGGATGCAACTAATTTTGTCAAATTGTATTGGAAAAAGTTAACCTGGATATAGGGCAGGTTATATACATAAACATATACATAAGAACATTATCATTACAAGCAGGTCTTGAACAACGTTCTGTGAGAACTTCGTGGTGGCACATCCAATAGATGATCTGATAAATAAGTCTAAGATTGAGAAATCAAGTGGTACTCTGCTCGTTCGACTATGTATCCATGAATTTTAAACAATACCTAAGTCACTGCATGATGCATAGTGAAAAAGCTCAATAGCACTTTATTTCTCTTTGCTAGATTTTTTTTTGTTGATATAACAGGATAGAGACGGACGACTCCAGCCCACAAATATATTAAACACGAAAATGTACAAAGTCCATAATACAAGAGCCAAACAGAAAAGGATAAAATACAAACAGTTTACAGGGCGGAAACTGAATGCCTAAAAATACAAACTCGAAGAAAACATAAAATAAACAGAACTCCGAGATACTGAGATAGTACCTTTAGGACAGCCCTACGGGAAATGGCCACCGACCATCAAAACGGAGCCGCAGCCAAGCAGCAACAGCGAGGGACCAAAAATAGGAGCTCAAATAAAAGAAAAAAACATCACTGAAGGGCCCCCAAAAAAAAAAAAAAAACAGCCCATCGAGCACACCACCCAAAACAGAAACACAAAACAAACCACAAAACACAAGCAGGCATAGACGCAGTGAAGCCTGACACCCCACCTAAAAAGTGGAGGGGACGCAGGAACAGTACATTTCTCTTTGATAGATTAAACACTACATGTACATTAAGATAAACGATGTGGATCATCCAATTGATCCCATCATAAAGCTCGTACAAATCTTAGTTTTAAGTACACTAGATGAGGTTGTAGGGATTAGAAGATTAATATACTATAATAGCATGTAAAGTATATAGAACAGTCAATCTACATCATAATACAACCCATCATTACAAAGACATGGTCACAAAAAATGACATAAAAGTCTACATATCAACAAAAATGCTATAATGATGATGTGGAATCCATTAATGAAGCTTCCTAAGGCATATATAGAGCAAGGTTCTGCGTATGTACATGAAAGCTGGATAAATTCTAATCAAAGACCACTTTGATACTCTAACAGTAAAATATCATAACCTTTAAAGACTGAAACTTCTCATCTCATATCGGAATTAGTTCATGTGTTCATACAGTAAAATATCATAACCTTTAAAGCTCAGACTGAAACTTCTCATCTCATATCGGAATTAGTTCATGTGTTCATATTGTCCTGCATTACATCAAGCAACAAACTGATGCAGACAAGAGATATCTTACGATATATTGAAAACAGTGCTAACAAACATAATGTGACACTTAGAATGTTGAAAAGAGTTGTCAGCAATTACATATACATGGAAACTACTGATTTTTCCATATTATATTGCCAAATTAAGATTTTACTAGAATAGAAGGATTGAAATTCGACTCCTAAAACAGGGTACGTATATACACAAGACTATCATCCCTTACAACTGGTTCTTGAACCAAGTATAATGAGAACTTCGTGGTGTAACATCTAAAAAATGATATGCGACCTTCCATCTTGATGTACATGCATAGTAAGTCTAAGGAACAGAGATCAAGAAGTGTTTTTTTTTGTGTGTTGGAGATGTCTAGGCCTCAAACGCGGGTCCTAACTTAGCCACAATTTTGGCCTCCACCCTTATACCATCCAAGACACTCGTTTAATTATGTATCCATGAATTTTGAACAAAACCATACAATAATGTCACAAACGATGCGTAGGGAAAGGTTTATTACCACTTCTTTCTCTTTAATAGAATATAAATACTGCATGTACATTAAGATAATGGTGTAGATCATCCATTTAATCCCATCATAAAGTTAACTCAAATATTAGTTGTTAGAACACTGAACAGGTTGTAGGATTATAATTTGAATATAATATAATAGCATGTAAAGTATGTCAAACAGTCAATCCACAGCATTATACAACTACATATCATAAATTAGGACGACTGATGAAAAAAATGGTGTCATGATGATGTAGAAAACAATAATGAAACTTCTTAAAGCATATACAGTATGTATATGTGTTGCTGCTGATTTTGGTGTGGGAGCAAACAGATAAATTTGTGAATTCTTTTAGGAAACGAATAAGGCAAACTTGTTGACTTTCACCGGCGTTTGACTGGTTTTTTGCCGTTACCGTTGACCTGTAAAAAAATTCGATACACCGGGATGGATCCCGGCGACAAACCCTCCGATGCTCTAGTCAGTAATCAGGAAGATCATGAAAGAGTGTTTATGTGGAAAAAGATTGATTACCTTTTTTACGGTGGGGGAAGAGGGGTATTTATAGTCGCCTTTAGAGACAGTTTAGAGATAATGATTTATCCCTATGTCCTGGTGTTTTTGGATAAGATGTAGATTTTAAACTCGTTTCATGATAAGAGAGACGGTTTAATCCGCCCCATAGAGATAATTACGAATTTGAATTACTCCTTAAATATCTGAATTGGTTTGTAATGGGTTGCTACCCATACCCTATAGGTTAGATCCTTTTTTGGGTTATTGGGCTTCGAAAAAGACCTAGTTCCCAATTCGGACTCGTTTGTAGGTGAAATTACCATTTTACCCTTGAGAGCTTTAAGATTCGCGTCCGATTTGAACGGTCCCGGTTTAATCCTATTTTTAGTCATATCACGAGCTCCCCACTTCCGAAGACTGAGTTCAATAGCCTTTGAGGAGTAGTTTTACTGTTCTAATGGCATACAAGATTTTATCGGAGTTCTTAAGGGAGTTTGGATCTTGCTCGAGGTGTAACGGCATCAATCTGAGTTTATAAGATGCCCAAAATGATTTTTTAAAATTTTTTGTATTTTTCCAATTTAAAAATTATTTTTCGAATTATTTACTCAATTTCGCGAAGCAACAATATATTTTCAGGAAGCATTAATTAATCGTTCTAATTAATAATTAGTTATCCAGGAGTTCAAAAATATTTTTCCCAAATTTATAATTATATTTTAGAATTTTAAATTAATTTTCCTGAATTTTAAATCATTTTTCACAATTTTGAAATAATTAATTTGAATAAATAATAAAAAATAAAAGAATTAATTAGAAAATACCGACGTTGCGCAATCTGGAGCGTCGATCATATTGCTGGTGCGATTTTCCAAACGATCAAACGGCTGATCTAGCACAGGCTGACGTGGCTCAATCTGAGCACTATGATAGTGGGCGCGCATCGTGAGGCAAGTGCTTTTCCCTCACGCGGGGGTCGGTGGCAATAACGCTCGGCATGTGTTGCCGAAGTCCAGATTGACTTCGAGAGGCTGACACGTGTCATGGTGGCGGTCGAAGTCGAGGAGGTTCGATGAAAGCTGCCGAAGTTCATCGAGACTTCCAGGAAGCGACATGTGGCGTCGTTGACCGTTGACCAGTCAATGTCATTCTCGCATTTTGACGTCGGTGGCAAGAATGCTCGGCACTTGTTGCCGAAGTCCAGGAGGGTGACATGTGGCATCGTTGACTGTTTCGTTAACCAGTCAACGCACTTTCTCGCATTTGGACGTCGGTGGCAAGAATGCTCGACACTTGTTGCCGAAGTCCAGGAGGGCGACACGTGATGTCGTTGACCGTTGACCAGTCAACACACTTTCTCACATTTGGACGTCGGTGGCAAGAATGCTCGGTACTTGTTACCGAAGTCCATGAGGGCGACACGTGGCGTCATTGACCGTTGTCCAGTCAACGCACTTTCTTGCATTTGGATGTTGGTGGCAAGAATGCTTAGCACTTATTGTTGAAGTCCAGGAGGACAACACGTGGCGTCGTTGACCGTTGTCCAGTCAATGCACTTTCTCGCATTTAGACGTCGGTGGCAAGAATGCTCGGCACTTGTTGCCGAAGTCAAGAAGGACTTCGAGAGGGCGACAAGTGGCGTTGTTGACCGTTGACCAGTCAACGCCATTTCTCACATTTGGACGTCGCTGGCAAGAATGCTCGGCGCTTGTTGCCGAAGTCCAGGAGGACCTTGAGAGGCTGACATGTGTCATGGTGGCGGTCAAAGTTGAGGAGGCTCGACGAGAGCTGCCGAAGTTCATCGAGACATCAAGGAAGCAACGTGTGGCGTCGTTGACCGTTGACCATTGACCAGTTAATGTTGTTTGTCGCATTTGGACGTCGGTGGCAAGAATGCTCGGTGCTTGTTGCCGAAGTCCAGGAGGACCTCAAGAGGCTGACACGTGTCATGGTGGCGGTCGAAGTCGAGGAGGCTCGACGAGAGTTGCCGAAGTTCATCGAGACATCGAGGAAGCGACGTGTTGCATCGTTGACCGTTGACTATTGACCAGTCAACGATGTTTGTCGCATTTTGACGTCGGTGGCAAGAATGCTCGGCACATGTTGCCGAAGTCGAGAAGGACTTCGAGAGGGCGACACGTGGCGTCATTGACCATTGACCAGTCAATGCTATTTCTCGCATTTTGACATCGATAGCAAGAATGCTCGGCACTTGTTGTCGAATTCCAGGAGGACCTCGAGAGGTCATGAGAGTTTTAAAACTCTCGATGTGGTCAGCGTGGTCTAACTCCCCGTTATATGACTCAAAGTGAAAGGGTTTGAAGTTTTTCGGGACCGGGGCTTCCATGATAGTTCGGGAGAAGGGAGGCCTGCTTGGGCGGAAATTCCTCGCCCGTTGTTCCTCTTCTCTGTCAAGTCTGCCAATGCGCCTCTCCATCTCGTGGAGACGGAATTAAACCGATTCCTCTCTCCGGTCATATCTTGTTGATCATCGGGACTCATCCTCCCATGGAAGAGGACTGGGAGTGCGATGGTGATGGCTTGGGGCAGGTTAAGGACTAGACATCCGTTGGCCGTGGCTAGAGGCAACATTGAGGGCCTGCAGAATGGCTTCTTGAAAATGCTAGAACTCTGCCCTTGTAAAAGGTGCCTCCGGATCTCGGTGGTCCCTTGGAGCGGATTGACCGGTCGGGGTGCGGCTCCTCTGACGGTGCGTGGGTGATTCCTTCCGTCTCCTAGGAGAGTTTGATCTTCTGCGGTCTGGCCTACAGGGGGATCGGGCTCTAGGGGACCGAATCGCAGGATCCCTTTGATGTTCATGGCGAGGGATTCCGTCATGGGTCTGCTTCTCGTTGAAACGGGTCCAGAGATCTATCCCATGTTGCCTATTTGCAATAACGTGCCGGAGATCCTTTGGCGTTGGGGGACTGTGAGAGGCCATGGAGTCGGAGGAGGGGTTATGTACTGAAACATGGTTGTGGAGAGGAGGTTGCCTTTGTCGACTTCTACGAGAGCCCTCGGGGTAGCCCGTTGAGGCCCTTGAGGGGCCTGCTGGGGGTGAGGTTGTTGAGGAAGAGGCTGTCCAGGCTGCGGTTGCTGGACAGGTTGAGGGAGAGGCTGTCCAGGCTGTGGTTGCTGGACTTGCTGGACGGGTTGAGGGAGAACATCATGAAGTGAAGGAGGAGAAGGAACGGGCGTGGCTCTGTGGCTGGAGACCGGTGTCTTCCCCTTCTTCAGAGGCATAGCTTGGGAAACAACTTCACCGGTGCAGTAAGGCTGGATTGCTTTTCGTTTCCCACAGACGGCACCAATCTGTTTTGCTGATTTTGGTATAGGAGCAAACAGATAAATTTGTCGATTCTTTTATGAAATGAATAAGGCAAACCTGTTGACTTTCACCGGCATTTGACTGGTTTCTTGTCGCTGCCGTTGACCTGCAAAAAATTTCGATACACCGGGATGGATTCCGGCGACGAACCCTCTGATGCTCTAGTCAGTAATCAGGAAGATTATGAAAGAGCGTTTATGTGGAAAAAGATTGATTACTTTTTTACGGTGGGGGGAGAGGGGTATCTATAGTCGTCTTTAGAGATAGATTAGAGATAATGATTTATCCATATGTCCCGGTCTTTTTGGATAAGATGTAGAGTTTAAACTCGTTTCATGATAAGAGAGGCGGTTTAATCCGCCTCGTAGAGATAATCACAAATTTGAATTACTCCTTAAATATCTGAATTGGTTTGTAACAGGTTGCTACCCATACCCAATAAGGCAGATCCGGTTTTGGGTTATTGGGCTTCGGAAAAAGACCCAGTTTTCAATTCGGACCCATTTGTAGGTGAAATTACCGTTTTACCCATGAGAGCTTTAAGATTCGCATCCAATTTGAACGCTCCCGATTTAATCCTATTTTTAGCCATATCAATATGAAAGCCGTATAAAAAATTCTTAAGATGACTAACGTTCTAACCGAAAAATACGATCACCTTTTCAGCCAAGCCTTTCTTAATTTGCAATCAAGAGCAGTGATGGCTTCTGGTAGTGTATTATTCTCACAAAGGGTTTCGTTGACCAGCAGAACAAAAATGTGAAAGGAAAAGGAAAATAATTAGCTAAATCAGAATTTCAACAGAACCAAATGGCATATAAGCTGCATACTTTTGTTAAAATTATATATGTTTAACTGACAAGCTTAATATGTAACGCTAACGGATTAACTAATATAGTCAAAATTAAACCAATGCTTGCAGTAGTTTCTCTCTGATTTTCAATTGTAAATGATCATGATATGTTCAAGTTTGCACTAGAAACAAAAGTACTCATGCAAATCATAGAAGCATGAAATATGTCATTATAATATGGGGTAAATGAAACTTGTTACAAATACATGGAAAAGGCCAAAAGCATCCCTACTCATTTGTTCAAAAGGGTGCTGTCATTGATTTATCCAACTTTTTAAGACACTTGATTTGCAAATAAGAGCCGTGATGGATTTGGTGATGCCCTTCTAATAAGGGAACCCTCCAAAATCACCACATATATTTTTTTTATTTGCAAATTATTTTGTTTAATTTCATCCTAGAATTGATATAGAATGTAAACAAAGTACATGACGTATTTTTTTTCTTTTAGATTAGGTTTGAACAAAGAAACGCAATTGAAATGAGACTTAGGACTTCACTTAATAAGTATATTTCTTATTGGAAACTTCAAGAAAAAAAAAATGTTAGAATTCTCAAATTCAATAAATAGATTTAATCTACTCCCATTAAAAATGTGAAATTAAGAAAATGAAATTGATAAAAAATTGGGCGAGCCAAGTGATATAAAAAGAACTATGTTCATTTTTAATCCTATGTATAAGAGGAGAGCATATGAAAAATGTAACCGATTTTTTCGTTTCCTTAGGCAACTGGCCATCCGTCGGGAGTTTAGGGTTTAATACCGATATTTTAGCAACACTCAACTGACATAGTCAATTTACTTTAGTTTAGACGACAATCTTCTATTTGCTCAGTGGTGCATCGGAAGTTCATGTATTCCTCTTCTCGGTGCATATAAATCCATTCTGCTATAATTAACACAAACTGCTTAAGCTTTGTTAACTTCTGAACAAAGCCCTAAAATATCACAACTATATTACGAACTCGACCAACTACAACGGCACTTTGAGATTTCCCATCTTACAAATGCCTTTCTGATATTTACTAGCCTTAACAAAACTAATGCAACTTAAGTCCAGTAAAATCTGGAACTATCAGAATTAAATTGACATAGGATTTACCTATATACTTATATAGTGATATAGGACAATTAAGGATAACTAATTGACAAATTGTTATCATGATGATGTGGAGTTGAATAATAATGATTTCTATCCATCTTATAAAGCAAGATACTTCAGTATCAGTATAAACCAAATTAGAAAGGTCCTAACGACCACTCTAGTATTCCAATAAAAATAATATGATCATCTTTTGGGCCAACCTTCCCTTGATTTGCAAGCAAGTGCAATGGCTATACTAATGCATCTTTTCTCAGAAGTGGTTGTTGATCAGCTGAATCAAAACATGACAAAAAAAGGTAATAAATTAGATAAATTGTAATGCGGACATGTAGAGATTTACAAGGAAAACAAGCAAAGTGTAACAGTATAGAGGCTAAAAAGATTACTCTTATTGAGAGATCCTTATAACTAAACACATGACCTCTTATATATAGGAGATAATAAAGAGCAATCTCAGTTTATTTCAGATGTGGAACTAATATTACGACTATTTTAACACCCCCCCCTCCCCCCCCCCCCCCCCCCCCCCCCCCTCAATCTGGTGCGTAAATATTATTGAAGCCAAGTTTGCTCAAGAAAGTCTGAAAAAGCTTAGGAGGTAGAGCTTTAATTAAGATATCAGCAAGTTGTTCACGGACCGGACATATGAAAAAAAAAACCTTCTTCTCCCACTCATTTCGAACAAAGTGACAGTCAACTTCGATATGTTTTGTGCGCTCATGAAACACCGAATTCTCAGATATGCATAGCAACTTTGTTATCACATTAAAGAGGAATTGGAGATAATATTGGGATTGCCAAGTCTCGAAGAAGTGATTTGAGCCATAAAATTTCAGAAACCAAATGCCCAATGGCTCGAGATTCAGACTCTGCACTTGATTTGGCTCCACAGGTTGTTTCTTACTTTTCCAAGATACAGGATTTCCTCCGAAAGATACAAAATACCCACTAGTTGAGCACCTATCATCAACCGATCCTGCCCAGTCAGCATCAGAATATCCTCGTAAAGAAAGAGAATCACCAGGACGGAAGAGAAGCTCTTGCTCTGGGGCTTTCTTAAGGTAGCGAAGAATTTGAACCACTGCTTCCTAATGAGTAATGATTGGTGCATGCATAAAATGGCTGACTTGACTAACTGCAAAGGCAATATCTAACCTAGTCCCTGAGAGATATATGAGTTTGCTAACCAACCGGAGATATCGTCCTGGATTAAAAAAACAATGCATTATTGGAGAATGAGGACAACTTAATACTGGGATCCATAGGTTTATCACTGGGGCGACATCCCAACATTCATGTCTGAGTAAGAATATCAAAGACATACTTTCTTTGAGAAAGAAAGATTTCGTCCTTTGTGCGAGCAAACTCAATGCTAAGAAAATATTGAAGTGGACCAAGATACTTTATTTGAAATATTTGAGCTAACCATTGCTTGATGTTTGCAATACCTTGCGAATCACTGCCTGTGACAATGATATCATCAACATAGACTAACAGGATAACAATGCATTTGCTTCCTTTCTTTGTGAATAGAGAATGGTCTGCCTTACTTCTTGCGAACGAATAAGAGCACATAGTTTTGCCAAAATTTTCAAACCAATCTCAAGGAGACTGTTTGAGGCCATAAAGAGACTTTTTGAGCGAGCATACAAGATTTCCCCCCTGTCGCTCAAAACCAGTAGGCTGCTGCATATACACCACTTCTTTTAAGTCACCATTTAGAATTGCATTCTTGATATCCAGCTGATGAAGAGGCCAAGAATAATTGGATGCAAGAGAGATAAAGAACACGAACAGATGTGAGTTTAGCAACCGGAGAAAAATTCTCTGCATAGTCAACCCCAAACACCTGGGTATATCCTTTAGCGACAAGGCGAGCTTTGAGTCATTCAACTGTGCCATCAGAATTGTGTTTAACTGTGAATACCCACTTTCAAACAACCGACTTACCACCTACAGGGAGGCGAACCAATTGCCAAGTACCATTCTGTTGAAGAACATTCATTTCTTCTTTCATAGCTGCTGTCCAACCAGGGTGCATGAGTGCTTCCTGAACATTGTTAGGAATAGAAATGGAATCCAAGGAAGAGATAAATGCTCGAAAATATATGTTCAGTTTAGAAGAAGAAACAAACTGGGCAATAAGATAGTGAGCACAAGAACGCATAGCCTTAAGTTGAGCAATAGGTCAATTATCCGAGTGATGAATATTACCGACAGAAGTGGTTGACACTGGTTGAACAACAGAGGGTACCGCTTGGATGGTCGAGTTTGAACGAGTTTTACGTCTTCTGAAATAAACCTGAAGTGACGGAGGCAGGGGTGGTGGCTATGGTGGTGGTAGCGACGGTGGCGGTGACGGGGGTGAAAGTGGTGGTGGTGAGAATTCAAGACTTTCAACAATAACTCTTGGTAAATCGGGAATTTTGGAAGAAATTTGGTCAAAAAAAAGTTTATGTTCAAAAAAGAAACATCTGCCGAGGCAAACATTTTTTTTCCGTGAAGGGCAATAGCAAAGATAACATTTTGAAAGACGCGAATATCCAAAAAATACACATTTAGTAGCACGCGGATCAAGTTTATCAGTGCCCACTTGGAAGTTTTGAACAAAACAAGTACAACAAAAAACACGAGGTGGTAGGATAAATTGATCATTACATGGACATACCAATTTGAAAGGTGATTGATTGTGAAAAAGATGAGTAAGCATACGGTTAATAAGAAAGCAGGTAGTAAGAACCGTAAAACTCCAATAAAACTTTGAGACTTTCATTTTAAACATTAAAGGGCGAGCAATGCTAAGTAAATGTTGATTTTTGCGTTCTGCCACTCCATTTTGTTGAGGAGTGTATATGCATGAGGTTTGGTGTAGAGTTTCATGTTGAGAAAAGAATTTTTGAAAATAAGAACTCACATATTCTTTAGCATTATTAGAACGAAAACATTTTAGAGTTATACCAAATTTTGGTTTGTATCTCAAAGAAAAATTCTTAAAAAACTTTAAACACGTCAGCACGGTCTTTTAAGAGAAACAACCATGTCATGAGAGAAAAATCATCAATAAACGTAACAAAATATCGATATTTATTAAACGTGGGAAAACTCATAAGTCCCCAAACATCACAATCACTAAATCAAATAAATGTTTACTACGTTTATTAACGCGTCCTGAGTAGGGAACTCGATGATGTTTACCTAACTCACAGGACTTAAAAGATAACTAAAAAGATGTAACACCCCACAATTTATTTTAAATAAAAAATGCATTTTTTGATTTTTGCATGTATGATGCACGTGCAAATTTTTATTCTCATTTTGTTACTCTCATTTACAAAATTTTTAGAATGCATAAGTTTTAATTAGCCTTCTTTTGATCCATGGACCTAAAGAATAAATCTAGCCCAATAGGAGAAGATCCCACTAGGATAATTAAATTAATTAATTAGAAGTGAGCCCATGAATCAAGCCCATTAGTAAAATCACAAATTAAGTTGAGCTTGGACTAATACATGACAAGTTACAACTTTTAGTATACATTTAGAGTTATAGAATTGTATTAATATTTGTGTGTGCATGTGTACCTTGTACACTATGCTTGACCGGATTCATGCTAGGTGTAGGCCGGTTTTGGGGAGAGTGGGGGAGATGGAGAGTTTGGAGGTTATAGGAGTTGAGTTCTTGAAAGGTTGAAAAGGTGAGGAGTTGTAGGTTTTAGGAGTTTAGAAATTGAAGAGTTGTATGAATTAAAAGATAGAGTTATTAGGGTGAGAATTTTGCACTTTAGACCCCCACAAAACCCTGTAAATAGAACCCCCATTTCTCATTCACCTTTGCACCAAAAACAATAACAAAATCAAAAGAAAGAAAGAAAAGAAAGAGATTAAGAGAGTTCTGTTGCTTGGAGGAAATTCTTGTCAGGAGGAGTTATTCTAGGAAGATAAGTCTTGCTAAGAGCTAGGAGTTGCTTTGGAGCTAGAAGTGGTGTTGCATTTTTTCCTTCCTTGTTCAATCTTCAATTAAGGTGGTTGATTTCATTATTTTCTAATGTAGGATATGCATGCTAAAATGAGTAATATAAGAGGAATTTTGATGTGAAAATTATAAATAAAATTCATGCTAGTATAATGTGATATGAAAGTAGTTTTGTTGTGATAAATACCATGGTAATTAAAGAGAAGAACTCTTTTATGTTATAAACTATGTTAGTATGTTTACAAAATTTTGTGCTTATGAAATATGTGACCACATCATGCTTGGATAACTAAGAAAGAAGAAAGAAAGTAAACTTAGTTAGTGTTTTGTAATGTATCGACATATGTATGTCCTAATTGAAAAGAATATAAACTATTGCATGAAAGAGTTTTCTTGTGAAATTCTCATGTTCAAGTGATACACTAGTATTGTTATAAAGGTGTAATTTATGTAAAAGTGAGAATACAACTATTTGTCATGAACGCTTGTTTTGTTTCTAAATTTAAGTTCTTAAAGAAAAACCTAAGTCTATGTGAAAAATAAGAAAGATAATTATTTAAAAGAGTGGAAATAGTGTTTTAATGAATTTGGAAATTTGTTGTTTACTGAATAGTTGAACAAAAGTACATTTGTACATTTTCTAAACAGAAAGTACGCTTGGATTTACTGGTTAGTTAGTGTAAAAGAGAGCACTGTTGTGAGAGATTTTGGGTTCGAAACTTGATAGTTGCATCTATTTTAAGTCTTTTAATTAAATCCCGAAAAAAACCGAGAGTCGTAATAAGAACCCTTTTAGCACAGAAGTTGATGCCAAGTCCATATGGACTTATTGGCTAACGGTGGGCTTTGGGGTGTTTCACTGTAGCCGAGAGAGGGTGGGGCTCGAGTTCGAAACCTGATGAGCTCCTCTTTTTTTTTTTGGGGTCACTTTTAATTATGAACTCATTTTTGGATAGGTTTAAATAATGATCTCCTCATTTTTGGTTGGGTTTCAAGTCAGAATGGAATTTTTGATATCATAGGAACATTTAGAAAATTTTAATGGTTATTTAGAATGATATAAAGTGTGCTAAAAAGTAATGTTTGAAATTCTTCATGGAATTGAGATGGAAAGTGAATTTTAACTTAAAATTTAATGAAATTTATATTTTCTTTTTTTGAAGAAAAGAAAAAATGTGTTTGTGTGAAGTGAATTCTTTGAAAAAGATTGTACTCTTATTTTGTTTAAACTTCTTTGTTGTGGTTGAAACACATTGTATGAGTTTGAGTTTAAATCAAAAATTTCATGTGATGAAATTGTGTGCTTGAAAGGAATTATTCTTTTTTGCTTATAAAGATTTTTGAATGAATAGATAGATCATGAATAGTGACGAGACTATGATCATTTGTGAGTAAGTTGAAAGATGAAAATATCTAGGTTTAAGACATGTTTTACTAAAGGGTATGTGTACCCATGATTCTTGTACATGAAAAATTATGATTTAAGAGTTAGTAAGACCTCGGGTACCGGCACTATTGAAAGAAAAGATTTGAGATATGATTTTGAGATTTGCCATGGAGCGATCCAGTATTTTGTGAATAAGTCCGGTAGGAGGTAAAACTAATTCTAGAGATGATAACTCACTCATGTCTTGAACTATATAATTAGGCACATAAGTGAAGATGTAGTGAACCTGGGCAAACGTAAGTGGGTTGCTTCTATATAGTCGGCGGTGGATCTCCGTGGTTATAGACCCAGTCGGCGGTGGATCTCCGTGACTGTGGTTGCCCCGTAGGAGATGGGGCTTATCCGGAACTTAGCGTAGTCGGGCGGAGGGTTTGCCATACTCCTATATATATACATATACCAGGCTAGAATGGCACTTGCGGGATGATTCGCACGATGAGGGATCTGTTATAACAGTCGACGGTGGATCTCCGTGGCTGGGATCCATATTCGTGGAATGATCTAAATCTTGCTTCATTACTGGGTAGTTGTCATGGCGAGGGATCGAGCCCTTTATTGTGGAGTACGTAGGTGCTTGCCCTCGGACCTATGTAGTATGGGATGCATAGAATCCGAACAAGTATGCATTAGTGTCATCATAGTTTAGAAATGTGTGCATTAGGCATTAAGGCATGGCATACACTTACATGTTTAGTGTAGTCACGATCTAACACTTTATTGTTCATTCAACTCTTGTGTTTTGTTAAAGTAATGAGATCGTTATATGTACGACATAGAGAGGATAACCAAGTATAACATTTTCGTCAGCTGTAAGTGACTGACGTGCCCACAACTTAATATGCAGGTAATGGACTATTCATGAAGGAATAAAGCTATTATGATACAATCGATGATTTATTTGATAAAGTTGTATAAGTTGAATTTTTTGTTTTCAATGTTGTAATCTTTTATTCTTCCGCTGTGTAAAGAAAGATGTATTTGAACTCTGATGTTGTTGAAAAAGTTTTAATTTCCTTATAAAAATTGTACGAAGTGAAGTGAAGATCCTGTGAAATCTCGAATTCGGTCTTATTTGGAATTCGGGGCGTTACAAAAGAAGACTCACATCCAGAAACTAAATGCTTGAGAGTAGGAAGGGATGGATGCCCTAGTCGCCGATGCCACAAGACAGGATTAGTAGAAGCATGAAGAACTGGGACTGGAGAATCAAAGATGTATAACCCTTGCTGTTTTTGACTGGTGCCAATCACCTTCCTTATTGTAATATCCTGAAACACACAGTGAGAAGGAAAAAAATGTTACTGAACAGTTTAAATCATTGGAAATTTTAGGAACTGATAACAGGTTGTTAGGAAATGTAGGAACACGTAAAACAGATGTAAGAGACAGAACTGGAGAAAGAGAGATATCGTTATTTCCCTCAACAGGGACAGGGGAAATATCAGCAATACGCACATGATAATTGAAAAGTAAAGAAAAAGAAGAAAGCGGTAAAGGAGACATATGTTTAGAAGCACCTGGATCAATAATTCATTGATGCGAAGAAACATGACAAGCTGTACCTGAGTGAACAGAATTACCAGAAGGAGGAGACAACAAATTACGGAATGCCTGATACTCTTAAGCAGATAAGATAAACTGAGAGGAGGTTGCCACATCTGTAAGAGTAGTAATGGAAGAAGAAGAAGAGTCCATAGGGAAAAGCTGATGAGCAGCAGGAGAACGACCAATGCATTTCCAACAGACCGCATACTAATGAGACCGGCCCTGCCAATAGGTACAATACTTAGTGTTGAGATGAATGTCACCACGGCCACGGTCCCGATCATTATGGTCGTTTGAAGGATAAGAACCACGACCCTGAGAGGATGATGGAAACTGCTGTGAAGGATCAGAAAAACCGCAGCCACGGCCAGATACGAGTGCAGATGGTGTTGGGATTTCAATGGGAGTAGGAGGTACTCGTGTTTTCAGGTTGAGATAAAATCCAACTTAGAAGTTAGAACCCTATTTGAACTATATAAGTCGGGTTGAAGGATTTTTTTTCCATACTGACCCACTTTTCGAAAATATTTGGCGCTCTGACCCATTTTCGAAAATAATTAGCGAACTGACCCAGTTTTGGACACGTCAGCAACAAACATTCTTGAGAAAAACGACATAGGTTATTTACATGTCGTTTTTCCCATAACGGCATCTATTTTTTAAAAAAAGTGTCATGCAATTTTTTGGAGTAACGGCATAGGTTACTTTATGTCGGAGTAATTCTACCCCACAACTCGTAGTGCTAATAGCGGAAATACACCACAAGCAATAAAAACTCCCAAGACTTAGATGAATCAAGAACAAGCCACCACAATATATGGATCTCACAAGAACACAACCAATATGTAGCGAAAACCAGTACTTCTTATTCCCAAAGATATACAAAGATTACAAAAGAGATTACAACTCTCAATCTCTCTCTCTCACATTTGAAATACTCGGCACAATCTCTCTTGAAGTTGAGCAATGATAACGGCTCACCTCTTGATACACAAGTTGATCTTTTCAGATGACTAAACCCTAGTGTTTACGGCCATATATATAGTCCCTAAGTAAACCCTAAAAGATAAACACAAATCTAGCAATTGGGACTTTAAACTCATAAGCCTAAAACAATCAGCCGACATTACCGTTCGACCGCACCCCTAGTGACGGCCGACTACAACGTGTAGAACTAACCCAGAGAGCTGACCGGTCAACTGCACCTCCTAGGTCGGTTGACCGTCCTCTCCTCTGTTGGACTTATACTCTCGAAGAACTCTCTGTCTAGGGTCGGTCGACTTTACCCCCAGGTCAGTCGACCGCAACCCTCCAGACTACTTCTTCTACTTCGATGCTTGTCTCCTCTTGCTTCTTTGTCTCCTCCTCTTCTTCTCCAACTTCAAGTACCCTGTGCCTACGTGTATTTGAGGCCACAATTCCTAACAATCTCCCACTTGGACCAAATACACCACGCTTTAAAGTTATTGTAATCTTTCTTCGCATTATATCTGCCATCTCTTACTTTCATGGAAAACCCAAGTACTCCCCACTCTCATGAAGAGCACCTCCGCCACTTCACCACGTGGAGTGCACCAACCACCCCTCATTGCCTTATGAAGGATGTGCTCCACCAATTGCATAAAGCACAAATACCCAAGAAACAACCTCCCGTGTCGGATTCCGTGTTATGAGACTCCCCAACTCGCAAAATCTCCATCAACACCGGACATGGTTCAAAGCCACTCAATGTACCCTCTGCATTAGAAACCTCCGTGGACGACACCTCCACAAACTTCGCAGTCTGTTCAACCCCTACAGTCCCAATTCGGTTACCCTCATCGACATCACCTCGCATATCGATATCAATGCTCTCTATCACACAAGAGCGACTTGAAGCTTCAACTGCCAATTCGCAAAGTACCCTCACCGCAGCAACGTCTTGCCCTCTAGGATCACTTCCATGGCCAGCAGCTCCTACTAAATTAGTAACCTCCCCTCCACAACTGAAATAATATGGTTGCAACCTACACAACCTACTACTCGATTCCGACTGAGAGTCAACTACAGGAGAAACGCCCCTCACATCTCTAAACAAATACAACGTTCCCTCACGCTTTCCTTTTGCAATCACCCTTGAACATGCAGTTATACACCACTCCCCACTACCAACTGTAGTAGACAACCCCTCATTGTCTAGCCTTCCAATCGAGATAAGATTTTCCTTCAAGTCTGGAACATACCTTGTCTCCCACAAGACAACACTTTGATCATCAATGGTGTTCACGTGAACAGTACCAACCCCACGTACAGGACACCGGTGACCATTCCCCACGATCACAACTCCAAAAGAACCCTCCTTGTAGTCATCAAATACCTCTCTCCTCGGAGTGCAATGAAAGGAAGCTTCCGAATCGATACACCAATCTTGAGTGCCCAACTCCTCCCTAGCTGATAAGCATAACTCCTCAACAAGCCATCCTTGGACTTCCTTTGGGTTATCTCTCTTCGGTTTCTCCTGCTTCTTCTTCATATAAGCCTTACAACTGTGCATCATGTGACCCTTCTTGTGACAATACCAACACTCAGGTCCATGTCCTCCATCGCTGTCATCAGACCCACTCTCAGCTGAACTACTTTGATTCTTTCTTCTTCGACTGCTCTTAGATCTCCCACGTCTCTTCTCAACGTACATGGCGGAATCTCTAGAAGATGATGATTGATATCCCCCGTTTCTTACCCTTCTCACCTCCTCATTCAGAATGCTACTCACCACATCTTGTAGAGTCGTCAAATTTGTCATAGTGCCTGTAATAGTCTGTTCCATTGTACCATAACTATCGGGTAAAGTTGATAGAAGTAACAATGACTGCCCCCTCTCTAAAAACTTCAAACCTGCAGCTTTCATCTAGTTGTAAACCATACAATAATTGTTCACATGCTCTGCTACTGAACCCCCTTCCTTCAACTTCATATTAACCAATTTCTTTATATGAAGAGATTAGATACCGACGGTTTCTCATACATATCCGTGAGAATCTCCATAGCCTCCTTTGTGGTCTTTGCCTTCGAGATATAAAATAATGCCTTCCTACTCAGCCCCAACTGAATCTGCCCCAGAGCCTTCTGATCCAAATGATTCCACTCCGCCAAGACCTTCGCAACCTTGTCTGCACCTACCGGCTTCTCATCAAACAACGGACCATCACGATCTTTCTGACGAAGATACGCTATTATCTGAATCTTCCACATCGCGAAGTCACTCCCATCGAATCTCTCGATCTTCATCTTGTTATCGACCATCTCGAACCAACTGCTCTGATACCACTTGTTGGAGTAATTCTATCCCAAAACTCGTAATGCTAATAGCGGAAACACATCACAAGCAATAGAAACTCCCAAGACTTAGATGAACCAAGAACATGCCACCACATTATATGGATCTCACAAGAACACAACCAATATGGAGAGATAACCAATACTTCTTATTCCTAAAGAAATACAAAGATTACAAAAGAGATTACAACTCTCAATCTCTCTCTCTCACATTTGAAACACTCAGCACAATTTCTCTTACAGTTGAACAATGATAACGGCTCACCTCTTGATACAGAAGTTGATCTTTTCAGATGACTAAACCCTAGAATTTACGGCCATATATATAGCCCCCAAGTAAACCCTAAAAGATAAATACAAATCTAGTAATTGGGCCTTTAAACTCGTAAGCCCAAAACAATCAGCCGACGTTGCCGGTCGACCGCACCCCTAGTGACGGTCAACTGCAACGTGTAGAACCAACCCAGAGGGCTGACCGGTCGACTGCACCCCCTAGGTCGGTCGACCATCCTTGTAATGTCTCGAATCCCAAATAAGACCGAATTCGAGATTCCACAGGATCTTTACACTTCACTTCGTACAATTTTACAAGGAAATTTGAACTTTTTATAATACAACAGAGTCTTTACAATCATTTACATAGCATAAGATAAAATGAATTACAACAATGAAAATAAAATACAACTTGCAACATCTTTAACATGTAATTAATCAATAGCATCGTATCAACTTTATATCTTCATGAAAATCCAACTCCTGCATATAAAACTGTGGGCACGTCAGTTGCTTACAACCGACAAAAATGTTATACACGACCATCCTCTCTATGCCGGAAACATAACGATCTTAATACTTTAACAAACCACAACTTGAATGCAAATAAAGTGTTAAATGTGACTACACTAGACATGTAAGTGTATGCAATGCCTTAATACATAATACAGATATTTTATGCTAAGATGACACTAATGCATACTTGTTCAGATTCTATGCATCCCATACTACATAGGTCCGAGGGCAAGCACCTACGTACTCAACATTAAAGGGTTCGATCCCTCGCCATGAAAACTACCCAGTAATAAAAGCAAGGTTTAGACATTTCACGAGTACAAATTCCAGTCCCAGAGTACATTGCTCGACTGTTATAACAGACTTCTCGTCGTGCGAACCTCCCGCAAGTGCCCCTCTAGCCCCAGTATATGTATATATACTAGAGTACGGCAAACTATCCGTTCGAATATGAATAGTCCCGGATTTAAAATAAAAGCTCGTCTCCATCGAAGCAACTTCAGTCCCGGAGTACACCGCCCGACTGGGTCTATAGTTCCGGAGTACACCGTCCGACCATATAGAGTGCCCTACTTACGTTTGCCCCGGTTTACTACATCTTCACTTAGTGCCTAGTTCTTAAGTTCAAGACATGAATAAATTTATCATACCTAGAGTTAGTTTTATCCCTTGCTGGACTTAATCACAAATACGAGATAGCTCTATGGCCATATCTAAAAAATATAACTCAATCTTTAAATTCAACAATGCCGGTACCCGAGGTCGCACTAAACTCTAGATCAAAACCTTCCATGTACAAGAATCCACGGGTATTCATACCCTTCAATAATCATGTATTAAACTCAAAGTATTCTTATCTTCAACTTATTCACAAAGTGATCAATGTCTTATTTAGCATCATTCATGATTTCATTTATTCATTTATAATCTTTATAGGCAATAATTCTTTTCATGAACATAAATTCATCACATGAAATCTTATTAGCAAATTTAAGCTCATAAAATGTCTCAACTCATATCAAAATATTTCTTAAACCAAATAAGAGTATAATCTCTTCAAGAGAAATCACTTCACAGAACAATATTTTACTCTTCTTCACAAAATGAAAGTCATATTCTCAAATAATAATTTCGAATCCAATAATTCATTTTTCTATCTCAATTCCATTTTTAATACCTCAAATATACACGAAAAATTCTAAAACCATTTTTTATAATTTCTAATTTATTTTATAGAAATTCTAGAATTTTTCCCAATTTTTTTAATGGTATAAAAATACTCATTCTTATTAAACAAAACCCCAAAAAAATGTTGAAGATATCAGGTTTCGAACCCAACTCCCCCGCCAGCACAGTAAACACCTAAGGCCCAAATCCGCTAGCCAATAAGTCCATATGGACTTGGCATTACAAAACCGAAACGAAATTCCCAAATACCCATCTTCGGGTTCGAATTTTATTTAAATGAAACAAAATAAAATGTGTCCAACAAGTTTCGAACCCAAGATTTCCTACAAGCACAGTAATGACTTATGGTGCACCGACTAACCAATAAGTCTAAGTACAATTTCTGATATGGAGTTATACTAATGGGCTTTTGTTCAACCGTACTGTTATTCAATTATTTTTACAAACTCGATTTTTCATTTGATCTAATCTTTTTAATTGATTATAATTCTCTCATTCATAATGAGTTTTCTAGAAACAATAAATTACGAATTTTTAATTGATATTTTAGACCTTGTATCTAATTTCAAAAATATTTTTCTTTCATTAATGATCATGAATTGCATTCTTCCAATTTAATAAAAAAAAAACAATATGTTTCTTTTTAACCACTTTATAAGATTTTATTTGTACTCAAATAAACTTCACTACAATTTATTTTAACTACAAGAGAAGTCTCAACATACAAATTATATATTTCGACAAGTACAAATTAATAAGCATACTAGTATGATTCATGGCATTAATTCTTTTGTTTAATATCCTTCTTTCTAATTATCATGATGGCAATTGGTTACTTAATCACAACCAAATTACTTTTATTCATGACATACTACATTAGTATGGATTATGTCTACATACATCACATCAAATTCAATCTATACTACTCATTTATACATTTTAGCATGCATTTTCTATATTTAGAAAGAAAAAGATCACCCACATCACATCAATTTAATCTACATTACTAATGTCATATTCTAGCATGCTCAACCTATGAATTAGAAAGTATGAAGACCACCCACCTCTTATGAAAAATAAACAACCAAGATGAAGAGACAACTTCTAGCTCCGACAAGCACTCCTAGTCCTTCTCCTCCTAGCAATAGCTCTCCAATGCACAAGAACACTCTCTTTCTCTCTTTCTTTTTGCTCTCTCTATTTTGTTTATTTTAAGTGTGAAAAGAGAAGAAGAATGGGGGTGTATTTATAGGACAAAGTGAAGATCTAAACTGCAAATTTCTTCACCTAATAATTTCTCACTTAATTCTCCCTCTCTTCACTACCCTAACTCCCATAATCCCCAACTCTTCACTACTCCACCTCTTCAAAATCCTAACTCCCAACCTCTTCACATTACATGTGCACGTGTTGTGCACACACACACACACACACACACACAAATAAATACAAATTCTATTGTTCTAAAATGTGTATTAAAATTTGTTACATGTCATGTGTGAGTCCATGCACAACTTAAAAAATAATTTAATTAATGGGCTTGTCTCATGGGCTTTCTTTTTAATCAATTTAATTAGTTAGTCTAGTGGGCTTTCCTTTTTATTAATCTAATGGGCTAGAATCTATTTTTAGGTCCATGGGTTTAATAAAAGGCTAAATAAAAAGACTATGCATGCTAAAATTAGTAAATGAAATTAAGAAAAATAAGGATGGAAAAATTAGCACGTGCTTGCACAAGCACACACTTCCTTCAACTAAATATTTTTATTTAAATTAAGATACATATATCTAGTATATAAGATGCATATAAAATTAGTTTAATTTAAAAATATAAATTTTTCATGCACAAATAAAATAAATATATACACACTCCAAAATTTATTTTGAAAACGAACACGTTCGAAATATGTGCACCGAAAACACGTACTTCGCACGAACAAATACCGAAATACGAAAATCGACTCTATCAACGAAAATATATTAAAAATATAATCAAAAAAAATATAAGAAAAATATATTTGTTAGTTTATACATTTCACGACGTAAATCACTACGTACGTAGAAAACACGTGCATTACAAGTATAAAATTATTTTAATCGAAATAGGAAAAAATGAATTTCTGTTTTTTAAAATAGATTTGAATACCTAAAATAAATAATTTAAACACATAGAAAATATTACGCGTAGCGGTGAAAATACATAATCGATACGTGCATAAAAAACTCGTAAAAAGTACGTAAAAATGTAGAGATTGAAATTTAATATTTTAGTTGATTTAAATAGGATAAAATATACGGAGAATGCATAAATATTCAGAAATCACAATACGTAATGAAAACACGTTACAAATATTACCAGTAATGCTACAAAATACACGTGCGTAACACACAAGGGTAAAATTGTCATTTCTAATTTTGCGGGGGGTTACAGTCCTCTCCTCTGTTGGACTTATACACTTGAATAACTCTCAGTCTAGGGTCGGTCGAATGCACCCCCAGGTCAGTCGACTGCAACCCTCCAGACTACTTCTACTTCGCTGCTTGTCTTCTCTTGCTTCTTTGTCTCCTCCTCTTCTTCTCCAACTTCAAGTACCCCGTGCCTACGTGTATTTGAGGTCACAATTTCTAACATTTTAGTTGAAGAATCATATAGTCTCAATTGTGAGATAAAAGGTAAGTGTCAAACTACAATAAGAGATGTCGTTCTTTGAGAGAACGACATTCTTTATATTGATGCCTTATTTTGAATAACGGCATCAGTTATTGTATTTTCACACTTTGCCTTTAACAGAAATCTTTGACCTGTAACTGATTATAGGCAAAAAAAAGTTAATAACTGATGCCGTTATTCAAAATAACGGCATCAGTTATTAACGGAAATCTTTGACCTATAACCGATTATAGGCAAACAAAGTTAATACTGATGCCATTATTTTGAATAACGGCATCGGTATTAACTTATGTTAACGGTATCAGTATTAACATCAGTTGTTTGCCTATAACTGATTAAGGCAAACAAAGTTAACAATTGACGCCGTTATTCAAAATAATGGCATCAGTATTAACAATACCATTTTTTTAAATAATGGCATATGTTATAGGGTTTTCACACTTGCAATTTCTCACAATTGAGACTATATGCTTCTTCGACTAAAAGTAACCTATGCCGTTACTCTGAAAAACGGCATGACACTTTTTTTCAAAATAGATGCTGTTATTAGGAAAAACAGCATGTAAATAACCTATGCAATTTTTTTCAAGAACGTTTGTTGCTGACGTGTCCAAAACTGGGTCAGTTCGCTAATTGTTTTCGAAAGTGGGTCAGAGCGCGAATTATTTTCAAAAAGTGGGTCAGTACGGCAAAAAACTCTGCTAGGGCTTCCCTCTGGTTATGAAGAAGAGTAATATTGCTTGAGATTTCTAAGGTTTGGTTGAGGGAGGTTTTGTAAACAAAGATGGCCACTTTGTGGCCATGTGGGGAGCGATCGGTGTGCGTTGTAGTTTGGAAATCGTTCTTCTCCATATATAGTTGAGGGAACTATTGTTTTATGGGCTTATGGTTTGCATTATATGTTACGATTAAGTTAAAAAGGAAAAGAAGTATTAAGAAGAAACGAAGAGAAAGGCGAGAAAAGGGTTTTGGCTGATTGCTGCTTGGGTGTTGAAGATCAATTGTCATTTAGGTGGGTCAACCATTATTAAGGCCAATCGATTATCTGGAAGGTCTACTATTCACACAATCTTGATGAGAAACTGTTGTTTATGTTCGACCCTCGAGCTGCTAACGGCTAACATCAGTTTTTGGCTGAGGTTTAGTGCTTTTTATAATAAAAAAATCATCTTTTTCCCCAAGTTATATATCGTACACTACAACATATATGGCTTTCTATAGCGGATTTATTATAGCGTTTAAGTGTAAATTCTATTGAAAGTGATCAATAATAGCATTTCTGAATAAAATGCTATCTTTGATTAATTTTGAAATTTATTCTTAGCTACGACAGCGTTTTTAAAATGCTGTATTTTTTACAGCATTTTAGAAACGCTATAATATCTGTAAATAAACTTAAGTGGTAAGGGTAAAAAAGAAAATTCTAATTAAAATCCAAATCATTCTCAAACCAGTTCATTTTCTCCTCCTCCCCCTCCTCCTCTTATTTTTCTTCAATTATCACGATCCCAATTAGGGTTTCCATCCCAAATTCACAGTTACCCCAAAAACCAAAAATGATTTTCCTCCTCCTCCTTCCCCTATCGCCGCTACCCGCCCCCCCCCCCCCCCCCACCCCCCCCCCCCCACCCCCCCCCCCCCGTCCCCTTCCACTGTCGTCGCTCCTTCTCCCATCGCCGCCACCCGCCCCCTTCGACGCCGCCTTCCCCTGTCGTCGCTCCTTCCCCCATCGCCGCCACCCCGCCCTCTTCAGCGCCTCTCTTCATCAATCAAATTGTTAGGGTTAGGGTTGCGAATTAGTTTTCATCGAATTTGTACAATTTCTCTCTCGATCTTTGCAGGTAAGTGAAGTTAGGGATTAGAGTTTCTACGTTTATTCTATATTTTGTATGTTTATTCAATATTTTGTATAATTTGAAGTAGCTAATCAGTTTTGAGTGGAGAAAGTTAGGAAGTTGAAGGTGAAGAGGAAAGTGAGGGTGCCAATGGTGGTGGGGATGAAGATGGCAGAGACACCCTTGGATGACTTCTAATGGAGGAAGCATGGCCAGATCCCACACCCAAGGTATAATATATTGTTACATTCATTACATAATTTTGTCAAAAAGAAGTGATGGGAGTAAGAGTTTATTTTAACAAATATCTACAATATGTACATTCTTGTCGATGCCAAAGAGGATGTATTCCATTGAGTAATGTTACTGTAATTATTATGTCCGTAGTACATGTTGTGCTCCAGTACTTGATGTGGCACATTCTCATTGCATTGCCTGTTCTTAGAAATACAAGAGAAAATAACATTGTGCTACATACTTTAGTTGAGCACTTGCATGTAGTATAGTAATGAATTTCTTTTAATCTCTTTTTTGCAATGCTACTTGAACATGAAAGTATATTAAACTCTTAGTGACCCTGCATCATGGTGTTTAAATACTTGTATTATTATTATCTTCGTGTCATGCCCTCTAATCAACTTAATTGTAAAAGCAGGCTACTGTTCTTAGTAATCAAAATTTTTTCAATCCCTTTGTTACCTAAGAGGCATTTCAATCAAACTGCATTTCGGTTATTGTACATGTACAATTACTTCGCATAGTTTATAGTATGAAACTTTAACTTTTCATCTTTGGCATCCTACTTTTAATCAGGGAAATCACCTCAAGTGAGTCTCTAATGAAGGTTTTAATTCTAGCAAGTAGAGGAAACTTATAGTTTGGCTGATGTTCTTGGTTATTTTGGTTAATTTATTGTTTCATATGCTAGTTTCAATGTTCTTTTTTTTTTCCTTGCTTAATCTTCACTGCAACATATATGGCTTTCTACAGCAAATTTATCACTGCATTTAAGTGTTAATGCTATTGAAAGTGATCAATAACAACATTTATGAAGAAAATGTTGTCTTTTAGTAATTTTAAATTTTAATGTTAGTTACGACCGTATTTTTGGAATGCTGTTTTTTTACAGCATTTTAAAAACGCTTTTATATCCGAAAATAAATTGAATATGTAGGGGTAAAATGGAGAATTCCATCTAATCCAATTCCATCTCAAAACCCAGCTCTTCCCCAATCCAAATCGAACATCCTTTCGGGCTTTCCTCTACAAACCCTAGTCCAAATCCTCCAATCACCATGTTCCCACCTCCACACCGTCGACACTCTTTGAGCGTCGCTCGCCACTGGGCCACTGTCGACCTCCTCCTGCGCCGGTCGAAGTCCAAATCCCCAATCACGTCGTCCCCCACCCCGCTTCGTCGACCCCCTTGTGCCACTGCTCACACTGCGTCGCCATCGACCTCCTGCACCCATCGACTTCCCAACTGCACTCGTCTTGTTGGTTGGTGTGGTGATTATCGGGTATGTAATTCTCTCACAGTACTCATCTAATCTCCTAAATCCTCCTAGTGAATCCACATCCTAACTTCCTTTTGAAGATAAGTGACAAAAGGAAAGCATTTCTTGATTGTAATGTTTTTATTTATTTATTTATTAATTCTTAAGTATAATGTTTATTCACAAGTTTCAAACTTGTGATGTTTCTGTTATTTTATTTATCTTTTTTTAGTTAAAAAACAGGGAGGATACAATAATTCAATCATTTTGGTAGTAAAAAGAAGAAGATGAAATTATTATTTTTTAGGAAAAATGAAGAAACTATTGATTTTAGTACCAACCCACAAGCACTCAAACTCAAAAGAGATTATTCAGAAAATCATTTTTATGTTATGATAACTACAAGAAAACTTGTATTTCAAATATGGTAAATTAAAATAGTGCATCCCTATGATTAATCCAAAAATTCAATATGAAGTAACACAATAAGTAAATAGCCAAATTCCATTCTAGTTAGGTACCAAAACATAATCCTTATAACTCCCAATACATCTTGCTTTTAAGAAGGAAGTTAGAATTAAATTTTGCCAAAAGTGTCTTGATCTCCCTCTTGTATTCCTAATTAATTAAACAATATTTAGAGGTAGTACTCAATCACATTACTTAGTTAATGCCTTATCAGTCTGTGTTTATTTTGTGAAAGTTGATTTTAGGTTGTAGGTAAGTGAGAAACGTTAAGAACAATTAACAAATTATGTTAGGATATTATTGGTGCTTTGGACCCACCCACAAAGAGAACATTAATCAAGCTCTCAATAACACGTTGGAAAACAGTCACTCGTGCTTGCATGTTGAGTTTTGGTTGAAGGTGACCTCACTTACAAGTTCAAATTAGTCCTTGCTTTGGTATCATAATTGGGGTAAGACATGAGATACTGTAACCATAAGCAAATTAAACATATATGCCAAAAGCCTAAATCTTTGGAAAAACTAGAAACTAAGAAAAGTACTACCCAATAGGCATCAAGGTTACTAAATTATACTGCCCTAAAATCTAAGGAAAGTACCATCCACTGAGCATAAAGGCTCCGAAGGTCCTAATAAATCCAAGTCTCTACAAAACAAGTTTTAGCGATTCATCTTCATGACCTATGTCTTATTGATTCATCAACATCCTTCATGACCTATATTCTTATTGATTCATCAGCATCCTTCATGACCTATATCATGGTTCCTATTTTACGCTGTTCCCGCTAAATATGGTGTGGGAGCAAACAGATAGTATTTGTGGATTCTTAGGGAAACTGAATAATCAAACCTTAACCTTCTTTGCCGGAGTTTGACCGTTGACCCCCGCCGTTCACCTGCAAAAAGTGCGAGACACCGGAGTTGATCCCGGCGACGCACCCTCCGACGCTCAAGTCAGTAATCAGAGAAGATTATGAGAGAGCATAAATTGGCCAAAGATTGATTACCTCTTAATGGTGATGGATGTGGGGTATTTATAGCCACCATTGGGATCAGATTAGGAATGTAATCTCTAATTCCCAGTGAAAGGATAGATGTGAATCAGGGCTGTTGATTAGGATTAATCAGAAACCCTAATTCTATCCTACTGGATCGGGTTCACTGCGGGTTGAAACCCGCACCCAATCGTGGTGGATCTGTTCGTGGGTTATCGGGTCTTTGGGGAGAAGATCCAATATCCACTTCAGACCTGTTTATAGCTGAAGTTACCATTTTACCCCTAGGCTTCAGGATTCGCTCCCGATTTGGACGGTTCCGATTTATCTCTATTTTTAGCCATATCACGAACCCTCCACTCCCGAAGACTGAGTTTGTTCAGCCTTTGAGGAGTAGTTTTACTGTTTTAATGGCTTATAGGGTGGTATCAGAGTCCAAATGAGAGGTGTCGAATCTTCGCATAAGGCAGTATGGTGATTTTCCAGATTAGTTGTGCGCTCAGGGTCGTTCCTGAGCCCTTTTGGTGATTTTTCTTAATTTTTATTTATTTTTTCGGATCATTTATTTAACCTTGCGAAGTGTCGATTCGCTGTTCGGGGGTCTTAACCAATTATTCTAAGCAATAATTATTTACTCAGGGGCTCAAAAATATTTCCCTAATTTTATGATTATTTTTTAGAATTTTTAATTAATTTTCCCAAATTTTTAATCATTTTTTTACAATTTTTAAATAAATAAATCGATTTTAATAAATAAAAATTGATATTAATTACGAATTATGATGTGGCGTGATCTGGACCGCCCATCTCGTGTAGGCGTGAATTTCTGAAAGATAGGATGGCTGGAGTCGCTCGGCAATGTTTTCTTCGCGTGAGCAGCTCGATCGCCAGTTGCTAGGAATCCGAGCGACGTAGCTCGGCGCCATTTCTCCGCATGAGTAGCTCAGATCACCGGTCGCTCGGAGCGCAGATTCCGAGCGACGTGGGGTGATCTGGACCGCTCATCAAGTCGGAATGCGAATTTTGAAGAGATCTGATGGCTGTGGTTGCTCGGCGCTCTTTTTCTTCGTGTGAGCAGCTCGGATCGCCAGTTCCTCAGAGATCGAATCTCGAGCGACGTGGAGCGATCTAGACCGTTGGTCACGGTGCGGATCTCGAAGGTAGGCTCAGTTCTCGAGAAAACACTATCTTGTCGTTTTGTGGGCGTGGCTCGATCTGAGCCGTTCATCACTTTTGGCGACAATCCAACGGCTGGGGTTGCTCGGTAGTATTTTTCTTCAAATGTGCAGCTCGGATTGCCATATGCTCGGGTTCTGAGCGACGTAACTCTGACAATTTTTATATCCGTGAGCAGCTCGGAGCTCTGGTCGGTCGAACTGGGATCCCGAGTTACTTTCTCCACTCGAATCGCTGGTCGCTCGGATTTTGGTTCCGAGGGACGTGGAGCGATCTGAGCCGTTGGATCATGGCACAGATCTCGAGGTAGGCTCAGTTCTCGAGAAAACACTATCTTGTTGTTTTGTAGAGGTGGCACGATCTGATCCGTCTGATCGAGATCTTGCACGAATTTTGGGGAGAAAGTCGTTTTTCCCCATTTCACAGTTCGGATTGGTAGTTGCTCGGTTTCCGAGCTTCTTCATTGTGTGATCAGCTCGGATCGCTTGTCGCTCGGGCTTTGGTTCCGAGGGGCGTGGAGCGATCTGGGCCGTTCGATCATGGTGCGGATCTCAAGGTAGGCTCAATTCTCGAGAAAATACTATCTTGTCGTTTTGTGGAGGTGGCATGATCTGAGCCGTCTGATCGAGATCTTGTACGAATTTTGGGGAGAAAGTCGTTTTTATCCAATTCGCAGTTCGGATTAGCAGTTGCTCGGTTTTCGAGTTACTTTCTCGTGTGAGTAGCTCGGATCGCTTGTCGCTCAGATTTTGGTTCCGAGGGACGTGGAGCGATCTGGGCCGTCGGATCACGGCGCGGATCTCGAGGGTAGGTTCAGATTTTGAGAAAATGCTATCATGTCATTTTGTGGGCGTGGTCCGATCTGAGCCGTCTGATCGAGATCTTGCACGAATTTTGGGGAGAAAGTCATTTTTCTCCAATTCGCACGGATTGGCAGTTGCTCGGTTTCCGAGGAATCGTGGGCCGATCTAAGTGCTTCTTGGTTGCTAAGTATAGTGCATCGGCAACTTGGGGCTTGAGGCGCAGCCGAGCGGAGGGGCTCATATCGAACCGTCGTTACTTGTTGTGAACGGTCGCCGCTTTGCTACTTAGTCGCTTGGGCTTCTTCAACGCCTTGAGGGGAGGCCCAAAAGTTGCATCTTTACGTTACAAAGCCCAAGAGTCGTTTCTTTTACTATAAGTCTTCACCCCCCTCACGTTTTACCTCATTCTTCACTTTTGATTTCTTACTTTCGCTTTTACTTTCTACTAGAGAAGTTTTCGCTCTAGGGTGGCGTTACTAGCTGTCGCGGCAAGGCGCTTTCAGATTCCGACGATCTTTTCCGGCCATTCACATCACTTCAAGGGTAGTCTCTCCCCTTATCCTTAGAAAATGGTTAAGTTTTCTTCTGAGGATGAGA
This sequence comes from Hemerocallis citrina, assembly GCA_017893485.1. Lineage (NCBI taxonomy): Eukaryota > Viridiplantae > Streptophyta > Magnoliopsida > Asparagales > Asphodelaceae > Hemerocallis > Hemerocallis citrina. The sequence goes on from JACEHZ010000205.1 coordinate 88,947, forward strand.
CCCCCACCTCGGACCGAGACGTCGGCCGAGCGGTGATGGCATGGCCGAACAAGGGGAAGGAGGTCGCCGAGCCGATCGATGTGACAACGGTTAGGCCGAGCAAGGGCAAGGAGATTGCCGAGCCGATCGATGTGACAACGATTAGGCCGAGCAAGGGCAAGGAGGTTGCCGAACCGGTCGGGGTGACGACGATAATCGAGAACCCGAAGACAGTAGGAGAGTTGGGTCGGCACCCATTAGTTCTATCTAGTGTTGGCGGGGTGCGAAGTTATCCCGAAGATATCTTGGAGAAGGTGACGCAGGGCATGGCTCCGTCTTATGAGGAGAATGATCCGATGGACCCTTCCGAGGTGGATCAGATTTCCTCGATCTTGACCGAGGCAGACTTGCATCGGATCCGGAGTGGGTTTCGGATTCCCAAGGAGTATGTACGTCTACTCCTCGGCCCCAGTGTCTGAGCATGCACGTCGACTTCGGCCGATACTTGCGTCTTTCCTTACGACACACTGAACGCTGGACTTCGGCTGCCATTGCACCCTTTTGTAATCGAGGTGCTGCAATGGTTCGGCCTGAGTCCCACTCAGTTTATGCCGAACATGTGGTGGCACATGATTGCCTTCGTCCTTCAGTGCCAAGAGATCAGTGTACGGCCTTAGATGGTTATACTTCGGAGCCTCTACCACCTCTGCCAGATGAACAAGATGGAGGAAAGAAACTATCTGTCACCGAGGAAGGGCATGAAGTTGATCGAGAACCCGGACTCGATCAAGCACTAGAAAGAGAAGTACTTTCTCATCCGTTCTCCCGAGCCGTGGATCTTTCCGACGGTGTGGAAGACGACCGAGGTTCCGAAGCGGGCGAAGAAGGAGCCCATGCTCACCAGCGAAGAGGAAGAGGTGGTAGAGAAGCTCCTCGGTCTTCCGACCCTTAGTTGGAAGGACATCACCGAGGAGGTCTTGTTTCGTGGGGGTCTCAGTCCGATCGACCCTAGTATGCTTTTCTCTTCTTCTTTCGCTTTAGCTTTATCTTATGGTTAAAAAAAAATTTCTAACTCTTTTTGCTCGGTTTTTTCCGAGGCCCCCGGTATGGACTACAAAGGACTGATGGCTAAGGCCCGGGCAGCGAAGGAGCAGGAGTTGAGAAAGAGGAAGAGGACTGTGGCCGGGCCTCAGGGGGGCCGAGCTGCGAAGGTACCCTCGGCCTCACCGACCGTCGTGCAGCCGGTGGTTGAGGCACCTTCGGATGCACCCATCCAAGGCCCTTTGGAGACGCCCGCCCCAGCTCCCTCGGAGGTACCGGCCCAAGCTTCTCAGGTTGAGGCGCCCAGGTCGTCGAGCAGGGCGTTCAACGTGGGTGCGGCCTTAGCTTTTGAGGTCCCCTCTCTCACCGCCGAGGCCGAGAAGATACTTACCGAGGAGCACAAGCGCCTCTTCGTCCCCGACTGGCGGGTGATGAAGGTGGATGGGTTCCTCGGTGACGGGGGCATTTGTATGCAGGCGGTGAAGCACCAGCCGACCCCCAAAGACCGAGCTGCGCTGAAGGCAGGTTCCGTAGGTGATGATGCCATGCAGATCGCTCAGAACACCATGTCGGTGAGTATCAGAAGTTTCTTCAAAAATTATTCTAAGGATTTTTGCTCGGGCCTAATAGTTTCTCTTGTGCCGCTTGCAGACCCTATGCCACTTCAACCATCTGCTCGAGGAGTTCACGAGTAAGGAGAAGGAGATGACTGTGCTGAATGATCGGGAAAGGTCGGAGCGCGCCAAGGCGGTCAAACTATTCGAGGCCGAGCAGCTACTTTTCGCTTCGCGCGCGGTCGAGGTGGCCGGTTTTGAGGCAAAGCTCGCCGAGGCGCTAAAGCACTCGACCACCGAGGCTGCTAAGGTCGAAGCTTTGGAGAAGGAGATGGCTCGTCTCGAAGAGGAGCTATCCAAGGCACTGAGGGCGTCGGAGGAGGCTTTGAGCAACCAGGCGTTGAAGGTGGCAGCTGCGGAGCAGGCAGTTCGGGACGAGGCCGAGGCCCACATGTTGACAAACATGGAGGAGGCATACACCCGAGCGCTGAAGCATGTGGCCACTCGCATCCCCGGGTTCGACAGCTCCTCCTACTACTTCTACGACCCCGTAGAGGGGGAGGAAGAACTGCCTCTGGCAGAGCTCGCCCCCAGGCAGGAGGGCAAAGAGGCCGAGGACGAGGTACCGAGCGACGACGCTTCAGAACAATATCATGAGGTCGACCCCTGACTTAGTCGCCTCTTCTCTCATTGTTTTTGCTTCTTTTATTTTGTTTTTGTTGTAACGCCTAACTGCGGACTGGCCACCGCTTTTGTGTATATTTTGGATTTTTAATGAAATGACTTCCCCTTTTGAAATCCTAGCCGAAAGTTTTGTTTTGAGATTTTGCTGTATTGAGGGTGGTGATACTTTTATCGAAATTTTGCTGAAGCATTGTGAACGCATCGAGATTTCGTCAAGTGTTAAACACTTTTTGTTCGTGTTGAGAACTCAAGTGTTGTGAACACATTGAAATTTCGCTAAGTGTTGAAGACTCCTTTTGATATTCTTTCACTTTTCAGGTCGAGTCGAGTTCAGCGGCTGAGGTTTCTCACCTTCGTACTGAATTGAAAACGGCGAAGCGGGCCCTCTCTCGCAGCCGAGAGTGCTTCCTCAAAAGCGAGTTAGATCTAAAGGATGTCAAGGCAATGGTGAGAGGGTATTTCTCCGAGCTGAAACAATTGCAGAAGCGATCTCGCGAGGTTCGTCTTGAAGGCAAGGTGGAGTTGCTCCGAAAGACGCTGTTCGACGTTACTCGAGCAGAAGGTGATCTTGTGGTGGAAGTTCAAGATTTGAAGATAGCTGAGGAAGAACTTTTTGCGGAGGAAGACGAGTTAGCTTCGGCAGTGGGTAAATTGATGGCCGAGCGTGACGAGTTGACGGCGAAGGTTGACGAGTTGAGGAGGGTTACGGTCGACAGAGGTATCAAAGTGACCCACCTTCGTCGAATCATAGCTGATAGCTCTGGCGCTGAAGGTTCTGCTCGGCTTCCTCGCTTTAAGATATCTGTGAAGGACGATTCTTTGAAGGATTGGATTGTCGAGCTCGAGGAGGAAGTCGCTCGACTTAAGCCTCAGCCGGCAAGAATCAACGTTCGGAGCACGTCGTGTACGCGTGAAGAGAGTGAGAGGGGAATCTATTTTTACGAGCTCGCAACTCATTCGCCTGTTGTTAGGCGGAGCCCGGCCGATGCTCAAAGCGGGGTGGCTACCTCGTCTAGTGGCGCTTCGGTTGGGGCCACGGTCAGAGGCAGCGCCGAAGAGGCGTCTCGGTCCGTTGGCCTACAGACGAGCTCCGAAGTTAGGAGACGCCGTCCCCAAGTGTCTTTGAACCGAAACATCCCCATTCCAAAGAAGCATTGAATAAGTTGTAATTATGCTTCTTTGAGTTTTTGTAGTGCCCCGTAGTAGTAACTTGGTCTTGTAATTTGGGTTCCTTTGTCGAACTTTTTAATGAAATAAAAGCTCGTTTTCTTTCTGATGTTCGTATGTTGGATGTGCATGGTAGTTCAATTCGAAACGACGCATAAGAACCAAAGGTTAGCTCTTTTAAGTATTTTTCTCCCATGTCTAGTCTAGTTGTAGAAATTTTGCTTGCGTCGATGGTTGTGGGAGCAATTTCGAATGGCGAACCACTTCTAGCTCGCTTAAGAGCGAGCTTGCAAAGCAGAGTCGAGCCAAGTGTTGGACTTCGAACTCGTCGTTTGGGTATGTTTCAATGGTTGTGGGAGCAATTCCGAATGGCGAACCACTTCTAGCTTGCTTAAGAGCGAGCTTGCGAAGCAGAGTCGAGCCAAGTGTTGGACTCCGAACTCGTCGTTTGCATATGTTTCAACGGTTGTGGAAGCAATTCCGAATGGCAAACCAATTCTAGCTCGCTTAAGAGAGAGCTTGCGAAGCGGAGTCGAGCCAAGTGTTAGACTCCAAACTCGTCGTTTGGGTATGTTTCAACGGTTGTGGGAGCAATTCCTAATGGCGAACCACTTCTAGCTCGCTTAAGAGCGAGCTTGCGAAGCGGAGTCGAGCCAAGTGTTGGACTCCGAACTCGTCGTTTGAGTATGTTTCAACGGTTGTAGGAGCAATTCCGAATGGCGAACCACTTCTAGCTCGCTTAAGAGCGAGCTTGCGAAGCGGAGTCGAGCTAAGTGTTGGACTCCGAACTTGTCGTTTGCGTATGTTTCAACGGTTGTGGGAGCAATTCCGAATGGCGAACCACTTCTAGCTCGCTTAAGAGCGAGCTTGCAAAGCAGAGTCGAGCCAAGTGTTAGACTCCAAACTCGTCGTTTGGGTATGTTTCAACGGTTGTGGGAGCAATTCTGAATGACAAACCACTTCTAGCTCGCTTAAGAGCGAGCATGCGAAGCGGAGTCGAGCTAAGTGTTGGACTCCGAACTCGTCGTTTGGGTATGTTTCAACGGTTGTGAGAGCAATTCCGAATGGCGAACCACTTCTAACTCGCTTAAGAGCGAGCTTGCGAAGCGGAGTCGAGCCAAGTGTTGGACTCCGAACTTATCGTTAGAGTATAAAGAAGGTAAAAATAGAGAGATATAAGCAATTCACAAGTAAGATATGAAGAAAAATGTTCTTTATTGAAAACTAATAGTCGGCTGCTTCTAAGTTGCGAGCCGTTATTACATTGGAGAAATAAAGAAGCAAAAGTAGAATACAAGTGAAGGGAAAGGAACGGTTCGACATCTGAAGGTACTCAGAGAGGCATTCATGCGCTCTCTTGGTACTTCAAGTGATGGTCGGCATTCCAAGTCCTGGGAATCTCTCTTCCTTCAAGGTCTTCTAGACGGTATATTCCGGGCCGAACCACTTTGGTGATCTTGCAGGGTCCTTCCCAATTTGGGGCTAGCTTGTTCTTCTGACTGGAGAATGAGATAGCTAACTTTCTGAGGACCAAGTCCCCTTCTTTGAGGTCGGTGGGATGGACCCTCTTGTTGTAGGCCAGCTCGATCCTCCTTCGGTAGCTTTGTTAGCGAATCAAGGCTCTTTCACGGAGCTCATCAATCAAATCCAAATTTGCCCGAAGCTCCCTGGCATTCTGCTCTTCTTCATAGGCAATGAGGCGAGGAGAGGGTACACCGAATTCCAAGGGGATCACAGCATCAGATCCATAGGTGAGATTAAATGGCGACTCTCCCGTAGGGGTCCATTTCGTAGTGCGGTAATTCCACAGTACGTTAGGGAGCTGATCAACCCATAAGCCTTTAGCGGACTTATCCAGCCTCTTCTTAATACCGGAGAGGATTTGTCGGTTGGCATTTTCTACTTGACCATTTGACTGTGGGTGGGAGACGGAGGAGAAGCATTGTTGGATGGCGAGGTCTTCACATAGAGCTCGGAATGCGGCCCCTGTAAATTGTGTTCCATTGTCTGTTATAAGGACTCGAGGGATGCCAAACCTGCAGATGATGCTCTTCCAAAAGAATTGAAGTACTTTGTTCTCGATGATTGTAGCCAAGGGCTCGGCCTTTATCCACTTTGAAAAGTAGTCGATTACCACAACTAAGAATTTGAGATGGCTGGGAGCTGGGGGAAACGACCCCAGTAAATCCATCCCCCACATTGCAAAAGGAATCAGACTTGATAGGGAGGTGAGCTGAGCTTGGGGTAGGCGACGAATGTTGGAATACTTTTGACAAGAGCTGTATTGCCGAACGTGTCGTTCAGTATCTTGGAGGAGGGTAGGCCAGAAGTATTCATAATTCAACACCTTCCGGGCGAGTGATCTAGACCCTGAATGTGCTCCGCCTATGCCTTCGTGAAGCTCTTGCAAGGCATATGTGGCTTGTTCCGGGGAAAGGCACCTCAAGTAGGTTCTGCCGTCTATTTGAGTGAAGGAGCATTTGTATATGACCCCCTCAACAAGGGTGTAGCGCTCCGCTCTGGTTCTGACTTGACAAGCTTCTTCTGGGTCTTCGGGGAGGAGCCCATCCCTTAGGAATTCTATTGGGAGTTTCATCCAATTATCCTGAAGTTGAACAGGCAGTGACTCCATCGAGTCGGAAGTTTCTTCTATGCTCGGCCTCAGGAGTACCTTAATCAGGACAGTTTGCTCGAGTCCTTGGAGGGAAGAAGAGGCTAACTTGGAGAGGGCATCTGCTTGGGAATTTTCCTCTCTGGGGATTCGCTGAATAAGTGCCTCTTCGAATAGAGCCATGAGATTTTGGACCTTGGCTAGATACTTAGCCATTCGGTCATCTCGTGCTTCGTACTCGCCCAATACTTGATTTACGACCAGTTGAGAGTCACTAAATATCTGTAGGCATTGTCCCCCTGCCTTGCGAGCCATACCGAGGCCGGCTATAAGTGCTTCATACTCTGCTTCATTGTTGGAGGCTTTGAAGTTAATGCGGAGGGAGTATTGGAGAACGAAATCATCTGGACCTGCCAGAATGACCCCGGCTCCGTTTCCTTCGGTGCAAGAGGACCCATCCACATATACCGACCAGACCGAAGGCCCATTTTCTGTTCGACTAACCTCGGGGATGGTGCTTTCCACGATGAATTCAGCTAAGGCCTGAGCCTTGATCGCGGTCCGAGGCTGGTATGATATATCATGCTGGCTCAGCTCGATTGACCACTTCATGAGGCGGTCAGAGGTCTCTGGCTTGTGGAGGATTTACTTCAGCAGTTGGTCGGTAAGAACGACCACTGAGTGGGACTGGAAATACGGGCGAAGCTTCCTGGCTGCCATGACCAAGGCGTATGCCATCTTCTCCAGCCTTTGATAACGGAGCTCGGCATCCCGAAGTACCTTGCTTACGTAATAGATGGGCTTCTGAGCCTTGTTTTCTTCCCTCACCAAGACAGTACAGAGGGTTTGTTCGAAGGTAGCTAAGTAGAGGTAGAGTGTTTCCCCGGGGATAGGCTTGCTGAGGAGAGGGGGGTTGACTAGATAGGCTTTAAGCTGATTGAACGACTCTTGCTGTTGTTGACCCCATTCGAAGCTCTTAGCCCCCTTGAGAGCCTTGAAGAAGGGAAGGCACTTCTCCCCTGACTTGGAAAGGAAGCGCCCTATAGCTGCGAGATGCCCGGTTAGCTTCTGAACCTCTTTCACATTTTTGGGAGGAGCGATGTCTAGTATGGCTTTGATCTTCTCGGGGTTGGCTTCGATTCCTCTTTAGCTGACCATGAAGCCTAGGAATTTTTCCGACGAGACTCCGAACGCACACTTGTTCAGATTGAGCCTCATATCATGCTTCCTAAGTACATCGAATGCCTCTTGTAGATCGGTGACATGGTCAGCCCAATGGATGCTCTTCACAAGCATATCATCTACATACACCTCCATGTTGCGGCCGATCTGATTTTGGAAGACTTTGTTAACGAGGCGTTGATAGGTGGCGCCTGCATTCTTCAACCCGAAAGGCATCACCCTGTAGCAGTAGAGGCCCTGCTCGGTAACAAAGGAGGTCTTCGGGATATCCGGGGGAACATGCAAATTTGATTGTACCGGAAAAAAGCATCCATGAAGCTGAGAAGCTCATGGCCCGAAATGGTGTCAATCAGGGTGTCGATGCTTAGAAGAGGGAATGGATCTTTGGGGCATGCTTTATTCAGGTCGGTAAAATCGATGCAGATTCTCCAGCTCCCGTTGGCCTTCTTTACCATCACAACATTTGAGAGCCATTCGGGATAATTGACTTCCTGTATGAACCGAGCCTTAAGGAGCTTGTCCACCTCTTCTTTTATAGCTTGTTGGCGCTCGGGAGCAAATTTGCGCCTCTTCTGTTGAATTGGTTTGGACCCCGGTGCAACATTCAGGTGGTGGACGAGGAGCTCTTCGGAGATTCCTGGCATGTCGGCAATCGACCATGCAAAGAGGTCACGGTTCTTTCTATTGCATTGGGCTATGTCTGAGCTTAGGGCAGATGGGAGGGTCTTGCTGATAAAAAACTTGCGGTTCGGATCTTGCTCAGAGAATAGCACTTCCTCCAATTCATCCATCGGCTCGGACGTTGGTCGGACACCATCTTGGGGGATTTCAAGAGTTTCGAGGGAGAGGACTGAACCCCCAGTAGAGGTCATGTAGCATTTGCGAGCCATTTCCTGACTGCCTCTTACTTCTCCTACTCCTGCCCGGGTGGGGAACTTCATCTTGAGGTGATAAGCGGAAGGGACGGCTTCGAGAGCAGCTAGGCCGGGTCGACCTAGGATCACATTATAAACAGCGGGGACATCGACGACCATGAAGTCCATCGGCTCCGTTCAGGTAGTAGGAGTTTTGCCAGTGGTTACATCGAGGGTGATCACCCCTTCAATAGTCACTGGCACTCCCGTGAACCCGTGGAGTGTGTAGCCGACGGGCTTAAGTCTGTCTCGGGATAGTTTGAGTCCTTGGAAAGCAGCGAGGAAGAGGATGTTAACGGAGCTGCCATTGTCCACCAGGATCCTCTCCACTTTAAAATTCGCCATATGGAGGTTGATGACTAGTGCGTAACAATGGGGGGTTCGGACACCCTCAAGGTCTTCGTCTGAAAAAGTGACCGGTACTCTGAGGCCTTTGGGGGGAGGGCATGCCATGTACTGAGTTGACTTCCCTTATGAAAGCCTTTCGAGAGGAGTTGGAGGTGCCCCCCATGGGGCCTCCATGGATGAGATGTAGGATGCATTTCTCTTCGAACTCTGGAGTTTTATCGCGTCGTTCAGGATGCTTGTTAGCCCCCCGAAGGGGAGGAGGGAGATCGGTCTGGTCCTTTCTCACAAATTTGGCCAGCTGCCCCCTCTGGATGAGGGCCTCAATCTTGTTCTTCAAGGTCCGACAATCATTGGTGTCGTGGCCATAGTCCCGGTGATAGCGGCACCACTTCTCTTTGTCCCTCTTCTTGTCAGGGGTGTTCATCTTCGGGGAACGAGGTATCACCCCTTCCTTCTCAACTTCCATGAGAATAGTGGAAATGTTGGCGTTAAGATGAGTGAATTTTTCAAATCTAGGGAGAGGGCGGCGCTGACCACCATTGTCCTTCTGGAGCTTCTTGGCTCCCTCTTCTTCACCTACCTTTCTTTTTGTTCCGGAGGAAGGCCCCTCAAAGGTGGGGCGATGCTCAGCTTCCTCAGCCCGGATATACTTCTTGCTTCGGAGAAGGAGGTCGGAGAAGTTCTGTGGGGGCTTCTTGGTGAGGGAGGACCAAAGGCTGGAGTTAAGGACATTCGAATGAAATGCTGCTGTAGCGACCGACTGGTCGAGGGGAGCGATGGACCTGGCTTCTGCGGTGAACCTTTTCACATAGTCTCTCAGCTTCTTACCCTTCTTCTGGTTGAGGTAGAGTAGCGAAATGCTGGTCTTCTCAGTTCGGCAGCTACTCACGAAGTGGGTGACGAAGAGGGTCTCGAATTGCTCGAAAGAGAATATTGAGGACGGGACGAGGCGAGAGTACCATTCCCGGGCCGGACCCTTGAGAGTAGCGGGGAAGGTCTTGCACAGCAGAGCATTGGAAGCTTGGTGGATTAGCATGAGGGTCTTAAAGCTTTCGATGTGATCGACGGGATCAGACTCCCCGGAATAAGTCTCAAATTGTGGAGGCTTGAAGCCTATTGGAATGGGCGCCTCCATGATGGTCCGAGAGAAAGGAGGTCGGCTTGGACGGAGGGTCCTTCCTCTAAGCTCTTCTTCTCTGTCTAGCTGACCCAAGTGCCTCCCCATTTCGTGGAGATGACAGTAGACAGTGTCATCCCTTCGACAGTAATCAAACGAGCCTCTGGACTCATCTTCGTACGAGGGAGAGCGGGGGCTACGACGACGGTAGCTCCGGGAGTGACGAGGAGTAGGAATGTGCTGGGGGTTGCTAGGAGCTGGGGGAGGAGTTAGGGACCATCGGCGAGGACTTTGGACCGGAGGAGGAGTGGAAATCCTATGAGCATTGTTGTTGTTGGGTCGGAGATTGAGGGCTTGTAAGATGGTTGCTTGGAATTGCTGAAACTCGGCACGAGTGATGGGTGCGTCATCGTTCCTCGGAGGTCGCCGATCGTCAAGAGAGTGAGGTCTTCCCTATGGTGGCCGGGGGACTCTCTCCGCCCTCGGCGAGGAAGGGACCTTATGTAGTCTCGGGGATGAGGAGATCGCTCATTTGGATGTTGTTGGCAGAAGGCTCCTTCTCGGGCCCGCCTTTCATCCAAACGGTGGCGAAGATCCTCTTCCTTCTGCCGATTGAGGATGGTATTGCGAAGGTCATCTGAAGCTCGGGGGTTTTGGGATGCCATGGAATCGGTAGAGGGATTGTGCACGAAGACGCGATCATGTTGGAGAGGTTGTTTCTGAGGATTGGGCCGGGAGCCCCCCGCACCGTGATTCTGAGGCCCGGTTTGGTCACGAGGGGGTTGAAGATTCTGAGGAGGAGGTTGGTCCTGCTGCGGGGCCTGATCAGGTTGAGGAGGAAGTCCTGCCGGCTGGACGGTTTGGAGGGGGATCTCCTGTTGTGGTTGAGGAGGAGTGGGTCCACGGTTGGACCCTCTGGATCTTAGCTTTCGGGGAGGCATGACTAGGTAAGATCTGACCAACGAGAGAGGAAGGATCGCTATTCATGGGTTCCCACAGATGACGCCAATCTGTTATCGCTAAATCTTGTGTGGGGGCAAACAGATAGTATTTGTGCATTCTTAGGAAAACTGAATAATAAAACCTTAACCTTCTCTAACGGAGTTTGACCGTTGACCCCCATCGTTCACCTGCAAAAAGTGCGACATTGGGGTTGATCCCGGCGACGCACTCTTCGATGCTCAAGTCAGTAATCAGAGAAGATTATGAGAGTGCGTAAATTGGCCAAAGATTGATTACCTCTTAATGGTGATGGATGTGAGGTATTTATAGCCGCCGTTGGGATCAGATTAGGAATGTAATCTCTAATTCCCAGTGAAAGGATAGATGTGAATCAGGGCCGTTAATTAGGATTAATCAGAAACCCTAATTCTATCTTGCTGGATCGGGTTCGCTGCGGGTTGAAACCCGCACCCAATCGTGGTGGATCTGTTCGTGGGTTATCGGGTCTTTGAGGAGAAGATCCAATACCCACTTCAGACCTATTTATAGCTGAAGTTATCATTTTACCCCCAGGCTTCAGGATTCGCTCCCGATTTGGACGGTTCTGATTTATCCTTATTTTTAGCCATATCATACGCATACCGTACAAAGCAAAACGATTAAGCAGTGCGGAATCCCTTCATGTGTAATACTTAACCATAAAATCAATGGAGAAAAATAAACAAAGCTAGATGGTTTTTAGTTATTCTTAAATTCTGTTTGCGAAGTACAAGTTTTATAATAACAGGTCTATGCTAGCAATCATCTTATCAGCATAAAATTAAACCTTCCACTATCTATATTCATAGAAACAAATAGCATGCACATGACACTAGGTCAAATCAATGCTACTTACAAGACAAATAATCAGAAACATCTTAACATTAACACAAGCATATCAACTAAGCAGATCAAAAACATCCCCACATTGTTTGCATGCAGGAGATTACTCAGCATTTGCTGGGTGGTTGTGCATGTACACTGGCGCAAAGTCAATATAATAGAGAGTAAAGTTGTTGTCAACTAAATGGTTAATTTTCTTTCTTTCTTGATTGCAAATGATCCACTCAGTTGGTTGTTGACCTCAGTCCAGTGGATTTTATGTTCTCTCTATATATATATTCAAACATTCTTTGCTGATTCTAAAGGAGAATGTTGCTAAAAGAAGTAGGCACCAAATAATGGGTCTGATGCTCGATTATAAGATATTACGAAATTTTTGGTATATACACAACCACTAATTGGATTGTAACCAATGAATACTTGCTTATTTGTACAGCCAACAGTCAAGGGGTTAATAATGTAAGATTGTTTAGTGTGTTTTCCATAACAAGAAGATTTGTTTCAGTGTTATTGTAGAGGGCGGTGATAATACAAGAAAGTTGTAGTCTATATGGCTATAAACCTTCTCTACATGTAGAAGACATCAATGATTATATTAGAACTAAGGAAATATATATGAAGCAGTATTTATTAGAAATAGTTATCAGAAGAATATTTTAAGAAGATATATTTTTTGGTGGGCTATTATTTGTTTGTTATGTGGGGGGTAGATTGTTTTGCTTGTTGGTTAGATTGAGCATTATGCCCCTACAAGTTGGGTGGAATGAGCATCACTATGTACTCTTCAGCATATTTGATTTTTAATTTTTGTACAGTAGTAACTTACATCCATGTAGACAACCATCATAGAATCTGAAGAAAATGATTTCAGCTAGATATAGAATTTTTCAGATCTTGCATATGGGAACATATGAATCGTATTCTTTTTTATGATTAAAGAATAAGTAAATGTACCGAGCAATCATTTGATTCACGACTAAACCTTATGTCTTGCTAAGCTGTAATTTGGCGAAGTAGTAATATTAGGAGTGAGCTAGCCTTATCAGAAATTCAAAACTACTCCCTATCAAAGCTGCTAACAATATTAATGGAGACCTCTAGTTTTTGAAAGAATCAAATTGTACTTTTGGCACATAAAGTTTTATTTAATGCACCAGATTCTACTATTGTTAAAAATCCATCCTTTTAAAGTTGACTGCTGAGAAATGTGTTTCTTCTATATTTAGGAATCTAATGCTAACTAGGACAAAGTCGTAGCTCTTGCGAAAGAGCTTCAGGTAATTTTATCTTATGGTAAAACTGAAATTGAGTTAGTAAGCATATACTGCTTGAATTGTTTTCAGTTACTGTATAATTCTCTGTTTAATTAGGGGAGGAAAATTCATCCTCTGTGGGGTACATCTCAACTTTTCATGCATCCTCGCTACATGCATGGAGCTGCTACCAGACATTTTTCTTTTCAATTATCCCCTCAAAAGGATTTAGTTTTCTTAATTAGAATCTCCTTATTACTATAATATTCACATTCATGGTTGAAATTTTTAGCTCTGATGTCGATGTTTATGCTTATGCTGCAGCCCAGGTCAAGAAAGCCACGGAGGTAATAGAATGTATATTACTTATTTTTTTCGTTGAATTTTATAGTAAAGATACTGTCAAAGAAATAACAAAATTTTTACAGGTAACCCATTATCGAGGAGGAGAAAATTTCATATTTTGGGGTGGATGAGAAGGGTACCAAACTCTTTTGAACACTGACATGGAGAGAGAGCTTGATCACTTGGTAATAAGTTTCCTCTTTGGCCATTAAACTCTACTAGTTCAAACAAAGTTTGTTATCTTTATTTGATAAAAAAAACATCTATTAATATAGCGGTTTCCCATTGAAGGCAAGGTTCCTGCAAGCATCTGTACCAACTATGCATCATTGGATTCAATGGTACCAACTATGCATCATTGGTACACAACTATGCCTTAGCTTCTTTATGCTAAGGCATTGTGACTATATTTTGTAGTAAATATTGTATGGATTCAATTTTATTGTATGGATTCAAGATTATTGTACGACTTTTGCTATGATGCTTGGTTTTGATATACTAGTAAACAAATTTTCAAAACTGTTATAGTTTTAATGGTGTATTGGCATTTTCAATATATTAATTTTTATTTGCATCGTGAGATTTTTTTTTGTATACAGGTAAAAATAAATAGCGTTCCTAAAACGCTGTAAAAATACATTGCTCTCAAAATAGTGTCAAAAGATAGCATTTTCAAAATGTTGTATGTTTGAATGCATTTTCAAACACTAGACGGTGTTTTGAAATCGTTGTCAAAATATAGCGTTTTGAAAATGATGTCTTTTTATAGCATTTTCAAAATGTTGTCAAAAGATAGCGTTTCCAAAACGTTGTCTCTTTTAATTTTGTTTTGAAAACGCTATCCAAGAGACAGCATTTTCGAAAATGCTGTCAAAAGATTGCGTTTCCAAAATGCCGTCTCTTTTGATAGCACTTTGACAAAACGCTATATACATATTATAGTGGGGTTTTTGATAGCGTTTTGAAAACACTGTCGTAGAGTTTTTATAGCATTTTATGAATGTTGTTAAATGTCATATATGTTGTAGTGCTTCTTCGTGACATATTGTTCTCTTTTAGGGTCGATCTGCAAAAATGAGCTTGCGAGTGATATTACCATAGAAGTTGGAGAAGTGTCATTTCAACTCCATAAGGTGTGATCTCTTCTATCACTGAAGTCTCTTTTCTTTCCCCTTTTTTTTCTTCTGTTTTATAATAATTTAATTTGAGTTAGTTTCAAATCTTCAAAAAATTATTAGAGTTGCAGTATAGATGATCCAATCTCTCTCTTTTTTCTAAATCTTATATTATTAGTTGTTTTACTCCATTGAACAGTTTATTTTCATTATTATAACTGGGGTTCTGATAACAATGGTGAATATTGAGATTGAACAGTCTCTTTTTTCTAAATCCAACTATGTTATTCTCAGTATAGTGAGATTCTTACTGTATTAGTTGTTTGGATTCATTGTAAATGAAATTATGAATTCAGTTTTTATAACTTATAGGACACTTGGTCTTCTATTTCTTATTGTTAAATGTCCACGTTCACATACATGAGGTTAAAATTTATATCTTCTTTTTTTCGATCTTTCTCCTCCTCTAAAGACAACCACATATATCTATCGCACCAGTGCAAAATTACCGGTATATATAATGAATTTACATGCATAGATTTATTGGATTTAAACACTACTACAAATATCATAGTAACATTCTAGTCAATGTGGATTGGAATGAATGGTCGCAAAGGCTTTTTTGTTCCGTCTTGCAATTTGAAAAAATAGAAAACATCTCAAGAACTAATTAATTATGACTAATTTTTATGTCCCTATAGGTGTGGGGGTACTAGCAATGCCATATGCACTGTCCGAGTCAGTTTGGCTTGGTTTACCAATTTTTATCTTTGTCATCACCATATTTTGCTACACTGCACATCTCATCCAACGATGCATGGATGTCGACCCTTCTATTAATAGCTATCCTGATATTGGACAAGCTGCTTTTGGTTACAGTGGGAAGATAGCCATAGCAACTCTCATGTACCTAGAGCTCTATATTTCGACTGTTGGGTTACTAATTTTGGAAGGTGATAACTTGGACAAACTGTTTCCTAATTCAAGTATTGAAGTCTTATCACTGAGGATTGAAGGCAACTTTTTATTCTGGTGGCTGCACTCGTTGTTTTGCCTACAACTTGGTTAAAGAACTTTGGTGTTCTTGCCTACTTTTCTGCTGCTGGAGTCTTGTCCTCGTTTATTTTGTTTGGTTCTTTACTCTGGACTGGTGTAGCTGATACTAGCTTTCATGCGAATGGACATGCTCTCAACTTGAGTGGTTTGCCAATGGCTATGGGTTTGTTCGCTATTAGCTTTTGCGGCCACGTAGTTTTTCCTACTATATACACATCGATGAATGATCCAACAAAATTCTCTAAGGTAACTCTAATTAAGTACGTACAGCTTTGTACTATTTTATTAGAAAAACATATCACTGAAATATTTAGGAATTTCTGTACTTATAATGAGTATCGGATCAATGCACGGATATAGCACACACAGCTATTTCTTTAGTGAATTAGGAGAAAATAGAGTGATTTGCTGTACTGACCTACTTTTTGAAAATATCTGGGGGTCTGACCCTTCTTTCGAAAATAATTAGCGATCTGACTCGGTCAGCCACAAGTCAGACCAACATCTCAATCCGCTAACCAAACAGTATGTTATATTTTTCGTCCTCACTTATTCTAATTAGAAGCTGGGACATGATGCGCATGAACCACCACATGGAAAATTTGAAAGCTACACTGAAATATCAAGTATTGTGTCAGATTAGTGTCTGACACACAGCAAACAAATAGAAGTTTCAGGTGTTTCATGGCTCTGTTTGAATGTACTGTTTGTTAGTGATATGGCTAAAAATGAGGTTAAATCGGAACTGTCCAAATTGGGCACGAATCTTAAAGATCAGGGGTAAAATAGTAATTTCACCTGCAAACGGGTCTGAAATGGGTACTAGGTCCTCTCTCCAAAGGCCCGATAACCCACGAACGGATCCATCTCAACTGGGCGCGGGTTCCAACTCGCAAGAAACCCAGTACAGCTGGATAAAATTAGGGTTTATGATTATGATTAATCAACGGCCCTGATTCCTTCTATCCATTCACTGGGAAGTAGGGATTTGATCTTATTCCGAAACTGGTCCCTAAGGCGGCTATAAATACCCCCCATCCCCCATTGTTACCAAGTAATCAATCTTTTGCCATCTAAAGCTCATTCATAATTTTTCTGATTACTGACTTGAGCGTCGGAGGGTGCATCGCCGGGATCAACCCCGGTGTTTCGCACTTTTTGCAGGTCGACGACGGGAGATCACGGTCAAACTCTGGCAGAAAGGTTTTAGGTTTGACTATTCAACTTCCCAAGAATCCACAAATCTATCTGTTTGCCCCCATACCGATTTCAGCGGCAACAGATTGGCGCCGTCTGTGGAAATCGACGAATGGCAATCCATCCTCTTCCATCGGTTAAGATCACCTCCAGCCATGCCATCAAGGAAACTGAGATCCAGAGGGTCCAACCGTGGGCCCACTCCTCCTCAACCGCAACAGGAGGCTCCCCTCCAAACCGTCCAGCAGCAGGGACAACTCCCTCCTCAGCCTGATCAGCCTCTGCAGCAGGAACAGCCTCCTCTTCAGAATCTTCAGCACCAGCAGGCTCTAGTCGAGCCCCAGAACACCGGTATTGGAACCTCTCGTCCTCCTCCTCAGAAGCAACCCCTTCACCATGACCACGTCTCCATACATAACCCTTCAACCGACTCAATGGCATCGCATAACCCTCGGCCTTCCGAAGACCTCCGCAAAATCCTCATCAACCGGTAGAAAGAAGAGAACCTTCGCCGCCGTTTGGATGAAAGGCAGGCCCGTGAGGGAGCCACCCATTCAGAACATCCAAATGAGCGATCTCCTCGTCGCCGCGACCACAGGAGGTCCCCTCTTCATAGGAGACGAAGGGAGTCCCCTGAATACCATCGAAGAAGACATCATTCTTCCGTTGGTCGGCAGCCCCAGAGGGATGAGAACGGACCTATCACCCGAGCCGAATTTCAAGAGTTCCAGGCTACAATCTTGTAGGCCCTCAATCTCCGACCAAACAACAACAATGCTCAGAGGGTCCCTACTCCTCCTTCGGTCCAGAGTCCTCGCCATTGGTCCCTAACCCCTCCTCAAGCTCCAAGCCACCGCCATCACATTGCCAGTCCTCACCATTCTCCTAGCTACCATCGCCGAACTCCATGCTCCCCTTCGTACAAAGATGAGTCCAGAGGCTCGCCAGGGTACCGTCGAAGGGATGATGCAGTCTGCCGTCGTCTCTACGAGATGGAGAGATGCCTCGGTCAACCTGACAGGGAAGAGGAGCTAAGAGGGAGGACCCTCCGCCCAAGCAGACCTCCGTTCTCACGAACCATCATGGATGCTCCTGTTCCAGTAAACTTCAAGCCACTACAGTTCGAGACATATACGGGGGAGTCAGACCCCGTGGATCACATCGAGAGTTTCAAAACTCTCATGATGATCCACCAGGCTTTCGATGCTCTACTGTGCAAGACCTTCCCAGCTACTCTCAAAGGTCCGGCTCAGGAATGGTACTCCCACCTCGCCCCATCCTCCATCTTCTCCTTTGAACAATTTGAGACCCTCTTCGTGAGAAACCGCCGAACCGAGAAGACTAGTATTTCACTACTCTTCCTCAATCAGATAAAGGGTAAGAAACTAAGAGATTATGTCAAGCAGTTTACCACGGAAGCTAGGTCCATTGCCTCCCTCGACCAATCGGTCGTTGTAGCCGCCTTCCAATCCAATGTCCTCAACTCAAGCCTCCGGTCCTCCCTAGCCAAAAAGCCCCAACGAGACTTCTCCGACCTTCTTCTCAGAAGCGAGAAGTATATCCGGGCAGGGGAAGCTGAACATCACCCCATTTTTGAGGGGTCTTCCTTTGGAACCAAGAGAAAGGCAGCCGAAGATGAAGGAGCTAAGAAGCTCCAGAAGGACAATGGGGGTCAGCACCGCCCGCCTCCCAGATTTGAGAAGTTTACTCCTCTCAACACTAATGTTTCAACTATCCTCATGGAAGTCGAGAAAGAAGGAGTTCTGCCTCCTGCCCCGAAGATGAATACCCCCGGAAAGAAGAGAGATAAGGAGAAGTGGTGCCACTATCACCAGGACCACGTCCACAACACCAATGACTGTCGGGCTTTGAAGAAAGAAATTGAAGCCCTTATTTAGAGAGTGAAGCTGTCTAAGTTTGTGATAAATGACTGGATTGATCTTCCACCTCTCCCCAGGGGAGCTAACAAGCATCCTGAGAGGCACGACGAGAGCCCCGAATTCGAAGAATAGCGCATCCTGCACCTCATCCATGGGGGTCCAATGGGAGGAACCTCTAACTCTTCTCGAAAGGCTTTTATCGGGGAGGTCAATTCGGTGCACAGCATGCCCCCTCCCAAAGGCCTCGGAGTTCCGGTTACTTTATCGGATGAAGACCTGGAGGGTGTCCGAACCCCCCATTGTGACGCACTAGTGATTAAACTCCACATGGAAAACTTCAAAGTGGAGAGGATACTGGTGGACAATGGCAGTTCTGTCAACATCCTTTTCTTGGCGGCCTTCCGAGGACTTAAATTATCGCGGGACAGGCTCAAGCCCGCCGGCTATACGCTCCATTGGTTCACGAGAGTGCCAGTGACTATCGAAGGGGTGATAACCCTCGACGTACTGCTGGCAAAACTCCTACTACCCGGACAGAGCCAATGGATTTCATGGTCGTCGACATCCCAGCTGCTTACAATGTGATCCTAGGCCGACCTGACCTAGCTACTTTAGAAGCCATCTCGTCGGCTTATCATCTCAAAATGAAGTTCCCAACCAAGGCAGGTGTAGGGGAAGTAAGGGGGAGTCAGGAGATGGCCCGCAAATGCTACATGACCTCGACCGGAGGACCCGTTCTTTCTCTCGAGACTCTTGAAATTCCCCAGGGGAACACCCAGCCTATGTCAGAACTGGTAGACGAGCTGGAGGAAGTGTTCTTCTCGGAGCAAGACCCGAACCGCAAATTCTTCATTAGCAAGACCCTCCCCTCTGCCCTATGTTCCGACATAGTCCAATGTATCAAGAGGAACCATGAACTCTTTACATGGTTAGCCGCCAACATGCCAGGGATTTCTGAGGACCTCCTCGTCCATCACTTAAGTGTTGCTCCGGGGTCCAAACCAGTCCAACAGAAGAGGCGCAAATTCGCCCCCGAGCGCCAGCAAGATATAAAGGAAGAAGTGGAAAAGTTCCTCAAAGCCCGGTTCATACAAGAAGTCAACTATCCCGAATGGCTCTCTAATGTTATGGTCAAGAAGGCCAACAGTAGTTGGAGGATTTGCATTGACTTCACAGATTTGAACAAGGCATGCCCTAAGGATCCTTTCCCGCTCCCCAGCATAGATATCTTAATCGACGCTACTTCGGGCCATGAGCTGTTGAGCTTCATGGATGCCTTCTCCGAATATAACCAGATCAGAATGTTCTCTCTGGACATCCCGAAAACCTCCTTCGTCACTGACCAAGGTCTCTATTACTACCGAGTGATGCCCTTCGGGCTCAAGAATGCCGGTGTGACTTACCAGCGCCTCGTCAATAAGGTCTTCCAGAACCAGATCGGCCGAAACATGGAAGTGTACGTTGATGATATGCTAGTCAAAAGCATCCATGGGACCGACCATGTTCCCGACCTACAAGAAGCCTTCGATGTGTTGAGGAAGCATGATATGAGACTAAACCCGAACAATTGTGCGTTCGGGGTTTCGTCTGATAAGTTCCTGGGCTTCATGGCCAGTCAAAGGGGGATTGAAGCCATCCCCGAGAAGATCAAGACCATACTGGACATGGCTCCACCCACAAATGTGAAAGAAGTTCAAAAGCTTACGGGACGCCTCGCAGCCATAGGGCGCTTCCTGTCTAAATCAGGGAAGAAATGTCTTCCTTTCTTCAAAGCCCTCAGGGGGGCTAAGGGCTTCGAGTGGGGCCAACAGCAGCAAGAATCGTTCGACCAACTGAAAGCCTATCTGGTCAACCCCCTAC
Source organism: Hemerocallis citrina (assembly GCA_017893485.1). Classification (NCBI taxonomy): domain Eukaryota; kingdom Viridiplantae; phylum Streptophyta; class Magnoliopsida; order Asparagales; family Asphodelaceae; genus Hemerocallis; species Hemerocallis citrina. The sequence goes on from JACEHZ010000205.1 coordinate 109,074, forward strand.
TCCTCAGCAAGCCTATTCCCGAGAAAACACTCTACCTCTACCTCACTGCCTCCGAGAAAACCCTCAGTGATGTCCTAGTAGGGAAGAAGACAAGGCTCAGAAGCCTATCTATTATGTGAGCAAGGTTCTCAGAAACGCCGAGTTCCGCTATCCAAGATTGGAGAAGATAGCATACGCCTTGGTTATGGCAGCTAGGAAGCTCCGCCCCTATTTTCAATCCCACTCGGTGGTCATTCTTACCGACCAGCCGCTTAAGCAAGTTCTGCACAAGCCCGAGACCTCCGGGCATCTAATGAAGTGGTCGATCGAGCCGAGTCAACATGACATATCTTATCAGTCTTGGACCGCAATCAAGGCTCAAGCCTTAGCTGAATTTATTATAGAGAGCACCATCCCGGAAGTGAGTCAAGCCGCAAATGGGCCACCCATCTGGACAGTATATGTAGACGGGTCTTCTTGCGCCGAAGGGAGCAGAGTCGGGGTCATTATGGCAGGCCCAGATGACTTCGTTCTCCAATACTCCCTCTGCATCAACTTTAAGGCCTCCAATAACGAAGCTGAGTATGAATCCCTAATAGCAGGCCTGGGTATGGCTCACAAGGCAGGAGCACAACATATCCGAATATTCAGTGACTCGCAGCTGGTGGTGAATCAGGTCTTAAGGGAGTACGAGGTGCGAGACGACCAAATGGCTAAGTACCTAGCCAAGGTCCAAAGTCTCATGGCTTCATTCAAAGAGGCATTAATCCAGCAGATCCCTAGAGAAGAGAACTCCCAAGCAGATGCCCTCTCAAAATTGGTCTCCTCCTCCCTCCAAGGTCTCGAGCAGACCATCCTAATCGAAGTACTCCTAAGACCAAGCATAGAAGAAGAAGCTTTCGACTCGATGGAGTCACGGCCTGTCCAACTCCGGAACAACTGGATGAAGCCTTTGATAGAATTCTTCAGGGATGGGACCCTTCCCCAAGATCCAAAAGAAGCTCGTCGAATCCGAACGAGAGCGGAGCGGTACACCCTTGTTGAAGGAGTCTTGTACAAATGCTCCTATACCCAAGTAGACGGCAGACCCTACTTGAGATGCCTCTCCTCGGAAGAAGCCTTGTACGCCTTGTAAGAACTCCACGAAGGCATAGGCGAAGCACATTCAAGATCAAGGTCCCTCGCCAGGAAAGTTCTGAACTACGGATATTTTTGGCCTACCATACTTCGATATGCCGAGCAACATGTCCGGCAATGCGGCCCTTGTCAGCAGTTCTCCAACATCCGCCGACTATCCCAAGCATAAATTACATCTCTCTCGAGTCCAATTCCCTTCGCAATGTGGGGGATGGACTTGCTAGGTCCATTCCCACCAGCTCCCGGCCAGCTCAAGTTCCTTGTCGTGGCAATCGACTACTTCTTTAAGTGGATCGAGGCCGAACCTCTGGCAACTATTACTGAGAACAAGGTGCTGCAGTTCTTCTAGAGAAATGTAATCTGTAGGTTTGGTGTACCTCGGGTCCTGATAACATATAATGGAACACAGTTTACAGGGGAAGCGTTCCGATCTTTATGTGAAGACCTCGGCATTCAGCAACGCTTCTCCTCAGTCCAATGGCCAAGTGGAGAATGCCAACAGGCAGATCCTCTCTGGCATCAAGAAGAGACTAGATAAGTCGTCCAAAGGCTTATGGGCGGAACAACTTCCTAACGTATTGTGAAACTACCTCACTACAAAACGGACCCCCACAGGAGAGTCGCCCTTCAACCTCACATATGGGTCCGAGGCCGTAATCCCATTAGAAGTTGGTCTGCCATCCCCTCGACTTATTGCCTATGATGAAGAGCAGAATGCCAGAGGGCTCCGGGCAAATTTGGACCTGATTGATGAGCTCCGTGAAAGAGCTTCAATTCGCCAGCAAAATTATCGGAGAAGAATCGAGTAGGCCTACAACAAAAAAGTCCATCCCACAGATCTCAAGAAAGGGGACCTAGTACTCAGAAAGCTAGCTGTCTCGTTCCCCAGCCAAAAGAGTAAGCTAGCTCTGAATTGGGAAGGACCCTACAAGATAACCAAGGTAGTTCGGCCCGGAGCGTATTGTCTTGAAGACCTTGAAGGCAGAGAGATACCAAGAACTTGGAATGCCGACCATTTACTGAAGTACCAAGAGAGTGCCTGAACGCCTCTCCAAGTACCTTCTAATGTCGAGCCATTTCTATCTTTTTATTTGTACTTGCTTCTTTATTTTCTCATTGTAATAACGGCTTGTAACTTAGAAGCGGCCGATTAACAGTTATCAATAAAGAACTTCTTTTCCTTGATAATTCTCTTGTGATTGTTCTTATCTCTCTGTTTAAGGCCTTTAATTGCTCTTACTTAAATGATGTGTTCGGAGTCCAAAACTTGGCTCGATTCCGCTTTGCAAGCTCGCTCTTAAGCGGGCTAGAAGTGGTTTGCCATTCGGAACTGCTCTCATAACCGTTGAAAATTACTTAAATGACATGTTCAGAGTCCAAAACTTGGCTCGATTCTGCTTCGCAAGCTCGCTCTTAAGCAGGCTAGAAGTGGTTCGCCATTCGGAACTGCTCCCACAACCGTTGAAAATTACTCGAACGACGTGTTCGGAGTCCAAAACTTGGCTCGATTATGCTTTGCAAGCTCGCTCTTAAGCGGGCTAGAAGTGGTTCACTATTCGGAACTGCTCACACAACCGTTGAAAATTACTTAAACGACGTGTTCGAAGTCCAAAACTTGGCTCGATTCCACTTTGCAAGCTCGCTCTTAAGCGGGCTAGAAGTGGTTCGTCATTCGGAACTTCTCCCACAACCGTTGAAATTTACTCGAACGACGTGTTCGGAGTCCAAAACCTGGCTCGATTCCACTTTGCAAGCTCGCTCTGAAGAAAGCTTGAAGTGGTTCGCCATTCGGAATTGCTCCCACAACCGTTGAAATTTACTCGAACGACGCGTTCGGAATCCAGACCACTGGACTGGGTAACTTCTACATCTATACTAGACATGGGAGAAGAATACTTGGAGTGCTTGAATGAAGGCCCTATTGCTTCACTTGGCTGGATAACTGATGAAGATTTTCAGGCATACATTTTCGAGCGACTTACATTCCGAGCTGCATATTGGAGAAAAACGACTTTCTTCTCAAAGTCCGCGCAAGATCTCGATCAGACGGCTCAGATCACGCCACGCCCACAAAATGACAAGATAGTGTTTTCTCGTGATCTGAACCTTTAACCTCGTGATTCGCGCAAGATCTTGATCTGACGGCACGGAGTGGACCACGACCACCAAACGACAAGATAGCATTTTCTCGTGATCCACACCGTCTTTTACATCAAGATCCATGCAAAACCTTCAGATGGACGCCCCAGATAAAGCCACGTTCCTCGGAGTTCAAAGTTTGGCAAGACCCCACTTCTACTCCTCGCTCTTAAGCGAGCTAGAAATGGTCTGCCCTTCAGAAACACTCTTACAACCACAGAGGATCCACTGAACACGCCAACACACCAACGCAAAGGGGTCAAACAAGCCTTCACTTCCATAAAAGTTTAAAGTTAAAAGAAACTCGAATTACAAGACCAGCTACTCTTATCTACGACGAGTTAGAAGATTCGAAAAGCTAAAATTACAAGACTACTTTGACGAATCTTAGGAAGGGGGATGTTCCTCTTAAGAGACAGGCGAGAACGCCGCACACCTTGTCGTTGTGATCCCGCACTCGTTGAGGTCCCCAAGCTAGCGAGCTTAGTAGTGTCTCTCAGTGTTGCACCGGCTGAAGCTTCGCTCGACGAGATAGCCACCCCACCTTGGGCATCACCTGGACTTTGCCGAGCAGCAGGCGAATGAGTCGCAAGCTCGTAAAATGAAATCCCTCGCTCACTCTCTTCCCGGGTACATGAAGTGCTTCTGACGTTGATCGGTCTCGAATGGGGCTTGAGGTGAGCAACCTCCGCCTCTAGCTCGACTATTCGTTGCTTCAAAGAGTCGTCCTTCACGGCTAGCTTGAAGCGAGGAAGCTAAGCGGAGCGTTCGACATCAGAGCCGTCGGCAACAATTTGACGGAGATGAGTAACCTCGATGCTCCTATCGAATGTAACCCTCTTCAACTCGTCGACCTCGACCGTCAACTCGTCACGCTCAGCCATCAACTTGCCCACCGTCGCTACTAATTCTTCTTCCTCCACCAAAAACTCTTCTTCTACTATCTTCAAGTGGTGAACCTCGGCCAGCAGCTCGCCCCTCTCCTCCGTAACATCAAATAGCACCTTCCGGAGCAACTCCACCTCACCTTCAAGACGAACCTCGCGAGCTCGTTTCCTCAGTTGCTTCAACTCGGAAAGAAACTTTGCCAGTGTCACCTTGAGATGATCTAGCTCCAACTCGCACTTGAGAAAACACTCTCGACTGCGGGAGAGGGCCAACTTCGTTGCTTTTAAGTCAACCCGAAGACGAGAGGCTTCGGCTGCTAAACTCGACTCGACGACCTGAAAAGCGAAAACATATCAACACAAAGAACAAAAGGTGTTTTCAACACTTAGCGAAATCTTCAACAACAAGGTGCTCACAACACTTGAAATCTCAAACACTTGGCCAAAGTCTCAAAAAGTTAGTCGTTTTCATTAAAATCCAAAAAGAGTACATGAGAGCGGTGGACAGTCCGCAGTTCGGCGTTACAACAAAAAAAAAGAGAACAAAAAACAAAAGAAGAGGCGACTAAGTCAGGGGGCCACCTCATGGCGCCGCTCCGAGATATCTTCGCTCGACACAGTGACAAGCGCTCCTCCGACATTCACCTCGTCCTCGGCATTCTCCTTGGCCTCTTTGCCCTCTAGCTCGGGCTCGATCTCCACCAGAGGAAACAGCTCCTCGCCCTCCACGGGATTGTAGAAGTAATACGAGGAGCTGTCGAAGTCGGGGATGCGGGCTGCCACATGCTTCAGGGCTCGGGCGTAAGCCTCCTCCATGTTTGCCATCATGTGGGCTTCGGCCTCATCCCGAACCGCCTTCTCGGCTGCCACCACCTTCATTGCCTGGCCATTCAGCGCCTCTTCCAACGCCTTTAAGGCCTTGGCCAGCTCCTCCTCGAGGCGAGCCCTCTCTTTCTCCAACGCCTCAACCTTGGCAGTCTCGGCTGCGGAGTTCTTCAATGCTTTGGCGAGCTTTGTCTCGAGGGCCCCCACCTTGGCCGCACGCGAAGCCGAGAGTCGCTGCCCAGTCTCGAATAGCTTGACCGCTTTGGAGCGCTCCGACCTCTCCCGATCGTTTGCCAGGATCATCTCCTTCTCTTGCTCGGCAAATCGCTCGAGTATGTGGCTAAAGTGGCAGAGAGTTTGCGAGCAGGACGAAGGAAAAGAAGTGATTAGAACCGAACGGAAAAACTTAGAAAATTTATTGGGTTTTCATAATCAACTCATACTTACCGACATAGTATTCCGAGCTATCTCCAGGGCATCGGAGCCCACAGTGCCGGCCTTCAGCGCGGCACGGTCCTTCGGGGTCGGCAGGTGCTTCACCGCCTGCATACAAATCCCCGAGTCGCCGAGGAAACCATCTACCTTCATCACCCTCCAGTCGGGAATGAAGAGACGCTTGTGCTCCTCGGTGAGGATGGCCTCCACCTCAGCAGTAAGCGGCGGCACCTCCAAAGCCAGAGCTGCGCTGGCAGAGAACGCCCCGCTCGACGAACCCGGGGCTTCGACCAAAGGGGCCTGAGCGGGCAGTTCCGAAGGAGCCTCGATCACCAGCTCCACAACGACCGAGGGTGCCGAGGGGACTTGAACTGTTCGGCCTGAAAGAGGCCCCGCTGTGATCCTCTTCCTCTTCCTTGTGTCTGTGTCCTTCGCCGCGCGACTCTTTGCCATCAATGCCTTGTAATCCATGCCGGGGGTCTCTGCATACGAAGGAAAAACCGAGCAAAGGAGTTAGACAAAAACAAACACTAAAAGACTCAGACTAGCAAGAAAAAAGAAAGAGGGCGTACTGGGGTCGATCGGACTGAGACCTCCACCGAACAAGACCCCCTCGGTGATATCCTTCCAACTGAGGGTTGGAAGCCCGAGGATTTTCACCACCACCTCCTCTTCCTCTCTTGTGAGCACCGGCTCTTTCTTTGCCCACTTCGGGACCCCATCTTTCCACAACATCGGGAAGCCTCACGGCTCGGGACCATGGATGAGAAAATATTTCTCCTTCTAGTGTTTGATCGAGTCCGAATTCTCGATCAACTTCACCCCCATCCTCGGTGACAAATAATACCAATCCTCCATCTTGCTCATCCGGCAGATGCGATAGAGGCTCTGAAGCAGAACGAGCTGCGGTTGCACGGTGACCACCTGGCACTGAAGGACGAAGGCGATGACATGCCGCCACATGTTTGGCATAAATTGAACCGGGCTCAGGCCGTACCACTGTAGCACCTCGACCATGAAGGGATGCAGTGGTAGCCGAAGACTGACGTTAAGTGCATCGTTCGGGAAGACGCACGTGTCTGCCAACGTCCCCGTACATGCTCGAAAGCCGGGGCGAGGGAGTAGTAGGACGTACTCCTTCGGGATGCGGAATCCCTTCCTGATCCGGTGCAGATCCGCCTCGATCATGATTGAGGGGATCTCATCCACTTCGGAAGGATCCGTTCTCCTCGTATGCCGGAGCCATCCCATGCACCACCTTCTCTAGGATGTCCTCGGGATAACTTTTCACTCCCCCGACACTAGACAACGCGGACGGCAGCTGACCCAGCTCTCCTGCCCCCCTCGGAGTCTCAATTATCGTCGACTCCCCGACCGGATCAACCACTTCCTTCCCCTTCCTCGGCTTCACCACTACCGCTTGGTCGGTGTCTCTGTCCGAGGTGGAGGTCTCATCCCCAGAAGAAATTCTAACCATTCTCAAGGAGAAGGGGGAAAGACTAACCTTGAAGTGACGTGTATGGCCGGAAAAGATCGCCAGAATTCAAACTCGCCTTGCCACGAAAGCTAGTAGCGCCGCTCAAGAGCAAAAACACCGCTAGCAAAAGTAAAACCGAAGGTAAAAGTGAAAGTGAAAGAATGAGATAAAGAATGGGGGAGGTGAAAACTTATAGTAAAAGAAATGACTCTTAGGCTTTGTAACGTAAAGTTGCTACTCTTAGGCCTCCCTCAAGACGTTAAAGAAGGCTAAGCGACAAAGTAGAGATGAGCGGCAATGGTTCATAAGGGTAACGACGATTCAGACTGGGCCACACCGCTCGGCAATTAATCTAGCTCCAAGTCGCCGAGGCACTCTACCGAGAGGCACCTCAGATCGTACCAGGTTCCTCAGAATTCAACTCCGAGCGACTGGCGATCCGAGCTGCGTATTGAAGAAAAACAACTTTCTCCCTAAAATTCGCACAAGATCTCGATCGGACGGCACAGGTTGAACCACGACCACAAAATGACAAGATAGCATTTTCTCGTGATCCACACCATCTTTTACATCGAGATTCGTGCAAGATCTTCAGATGGACGGTTCAGATCATACCACATCCCTCGAAATCCAAATCCGAGCGACTGGCGATCCGAGCTGTGTATTGGAGAAAAACAACTTTCTTCCCAAAATTCGCACAAGATCTCGATCGGACGGCACAGGTTGAACCACGACCACAAAACGACAAGATAGCATTTTCTCGTGATCCACACCGTCTTTTACATCAAGATCCGTGCAAGATCTTCAGATGGATGGTTTAGATCGTACCACGTCCCTCGGAATCCAAATTCGACCGACTGGCAATTCGAGCTGCGTATTGGAGAAAAACAACTTTCTTCCCAAAATTTGAGCAAGATCTCGATCGGACGGCACAGATCACGCCATGATCACAAAACGACAAGATAACATTTTTTGTGATCCACGCCGCCTTTTTGCATCAAGATCCGAGCCAGATCTCGAGATGAACGGTCCAGATAGTCCCACATCGCTCGGAATCATAATCCAAGCGACTGGCGATCCGAGCTACTCACATGAAGAAGATAGCACCGCTCGGAATCCCGGTCCGAGCGACTGGCAATCCGAGCTGCTCACATGAAGAAGATAACACCGCTCGGAATCTCGGTCCGAACGACTGGTGATCCGAGCTGCTCACATGAAGAAGATAACACCGCTCGGAATCCTGGTCCGAGCGACTGGTGATCCGAGCTACTCACATGAAGAAAATAACACCGCTCGGAATCCCCATCCGAGCGACTGGTGATCCGAGCTGCAAATTTGAGGAAAAATGACACCGAGCAACTCTAACCGTCAGATTGTCTCAAAATTCGCGTCGTAAGATGATGAGTGGCTCAGATCACGTCACGCCCACAAAACGACAAGATATCATTTTCTCGTGATCTGAACCTCTAACCTCGTGATTTGCACCATGATGAACGGCTCAGATCACCCCACATTGCTCGGAATCCCAAACCGAGCGACTGGCGATCCGAGCTGCTCATATGGAGGAAATAGCACCGAGCGATACCGGCCGTCAGACCTTCTCAAAATTCGTACATCGACCTGATGAACGGCTCAGATCGCCCCATGTCACTTGGAATCCCATCCGAGTGACTGGCTATCCGAGCTGCTCATGTGGAGAAAATAGTGTCGAACCACATCGCTCATAATCCGAGCAACTGGCGATCCGAGCTGCTCACGCGGAGAAAATAGTTCCGAGCGACACAGCCCGTCCGATCTCTCAGAACTATGCGCTGATACGAGATGGGCGGCCCAGATTGCGCCACGCCATAAATAATATTAAAATTTAATTTTTTATTTATTAAAATCAAATTATTTATTTAAAAATTGTGGGAAAATGATTAAAAATTCAGGAAAATTAGTTTAAAATTCTAAAAAATAATTATAAATTTGGGGAAATGTTTTTGAGCCCACGCGTAAATAATTATTGCTTAGAATAATTAATTAAGGCCCCCGAACAATAAATCACCACTTCGCAAAATTAAATAAACAGCCCAAAAAATAAATAAAAATTAAGAAAAATCACCGAAACTCCAGGAGAACTCAAGAACAACCTTGAGAATGCACCCAACTCCGAAAATCACCATAATGCCTCATATAAAGATTCGACACCCCTCATTTGGACTCCGATACAACTCCGCAAGCCATTAAAACAGTAAAACTACTCCTCAAAGGCTGATCAAACTTAGTTTTTGAGAGTGGGGGACTCGTGATATGGCTAAAAATGGGGTTAAATCGGAACCGTCCAAATCGGGCACGAATCTTAAAGATCAGGGGTAAAATGGTAATTTCACCTGCAAACGGGTCTGAAATGGGTACTGGGTCCTCTTTCCAAAGGCCCGATAACCCACGAACGGATCCATCTCAACTGGGCACGGGTTCCATCCCGTAAGAAACCCAGTCCAGTTGGATGATATTAGGGTTTATGATTATGATTAATCAACGGCCCTGATTCCTTCTATCCATTCACTGGGAAGTAGGGATTTGATCTTATCCCGAAACTGGTCCCTAAGGCGGCTATAAATACCCTCCATCCCCACTATTATCAGGTAATCAATTTTTTGCCAACTAAAGCTCATTCATAATCTTTCTGATTACTGACTTGAGCGTTGGAGGGTGCGTCGCTGGGATCAACCTCGGTATTTCGCACTTTTTACAGGTCGACGACGGGAGATCACGGTCAAACTCCGGCGGAAAGGTTTTAGGTTTGACTATTCAACTTCCCAAGAATCCACAAATCTATCTGTTTGCCCCCACACTGATTTCAGCGGCAACAGTTAGTATGCAAGAAAATTAATAATTCATATTTTGTCTTTAAGTTTAAATGAACTTCCTGTAATTCTGTACATTTTTCTTCTCCTTTCAGATAGTAGAATATGCAAGCAAGAAAGTGTTTACATCAATTATAGTTGTCCATACTGATTGGAGAGAACCAGGTTAGTAGTCAGCACTTCTTTCACAAGAATAACATTCTCTTCTATTAGTTCTTTCAATATAATTCCTGCTTCGGCTATGTTGTTTTCTATGTAGGGAACTTCAGTCTTTTGGTAAATATACACTTGATCAGCTTCTAGATTTCTCATTTAAAAATTAGTACTTCTAATTGAATAGTTTAATATCTGAAGCCATGAAGCCATGTTGCTGGGATATTGAGCCTCTGTTTTGGTTAATTAATTTTTCTAATGTTGGCTGTTCAGATTGCATAATGATAATCAACGTACCTGAAGGACTGACTGCACATTTCAAGCTCTCTAAACTTGTCCTACGCAAGGGTATTAAGGTATTACAAATATTCTTTTTGATATTGTAAGTTTCACTATTAATGAGTTACACCATACTCCTAATTTAGTGGGTTGATAATTTTTTTAATTTTTAGTTGATTCGCATAAACACAGATTGAGTTTTTGAATACAAGTTGTTCATCATGACTGAAAATAGTTCGTCATAGATCAAGTACTAAAGGTAGCTGATCATGAAATAGTTTTTTATTACTATTTAAATATTTGATAAATCTTGTTTACTGGGTTGACCCAAATTGAGGCTCGGGATTTTTGGCTGCTTACAAGTATTCATTCATCTAGGAGGGACATTATAGAATGTGCACAAACTAATTGGTTCTTAGATCCTTATTTGCTTTCGAGGTAAATAAATGAAAATTCGGTTAGTTTTAACAATGTGAAAAGTGCATGCTGACATCTTACTTGTGCACTCTTTAATTTTAATTCCTTCTACTAATCAGGCTCACTACATCTTGACTAGATGTCACGCCGGTGATGGATGTGGAAGGAAAATGCTCTTTTTCATCCAGTGGAAGTACCTAGAGGCAAAGGTTGTTGCGAAAACTCCTCAATGACTTAGATATCTCAAATAAATTTGTTCCCACAAAGGTTGTCTATGTGAATTCTTATGGTCACTCAACTATAATGTTCTGTAATAGTATTTCTTCTAACTCATATACCTCTCCATCAATATATGAAGCTTCTCAGCTTAGCTTGTTGTTAGATTTGTTGTTTTCGTTTTCGCTTTCAGTTTAATTTATTCTTTTTGTCATATTATCACTTTTTGTTGTTGTTATTATTGTTCTATTGTATTATTGTTGTTACTATTCCACTGATCTGATATAATGAGCAAGCTATTAACTATGTTTGAGTGTGGTATAAGCATTCCATTATAGAAGGCCTGTTAGTTTAGGGACATCTGATTTAGCTAATAGTCATGCATAGATAAGGAACAAATAAGGTTTTCTTAGATTTCTACAAGCGCTCATCGTTTTCTTCATCCTCTTGCAGAGTAGAGGTGTTGCTGCTAGAAAGAGAGGAATTCGAAGAGGAGAGCTCTGATGATTGTGCTTTTAAGCGCATGCGTGGAGCTCAGCTACATCCTTCTTCTTTCGAGAAATCTATTCGTGCTATTTCTCCAATCTGCAGTCAAGTTGGAGATGACATGGATATGAGCTAGATCTGTTTGTTCCTTCTAGTTTCTTTCTTTCCTCTATCCCCCTTGTGTTGGAGAATAAGAACTTTAAACTATGATGAGGCTAATGTATTTTGCATGTGCTAATTTTATCTTGTTACACTTTTTTATGGAAACTGAGGATTTTATGTACCGTATCGACCTTGAGCTTTATAGCATTGATCATGGATGCTGGAGAACAACATTGACTGAACTATCAGCAAATTGATATCTTCTGGAGAATTTTCAAAACTTTTCTATCCATCTGTAGTTTTTTTTTTGCATACAGGTCAAAAATAAATGGCATTTTTAAAACGCTGCGAAAAAAAATACTACTCTTACAAACGATAGCATTTCCAAAATATTATTAAAGGCGTGGCGTTTGGAAAACACTACAAATACAATAGCGTTTCGACAAACGCTATAAAAACCATAGCGTTTGTCGAAACGCTATGGTTTTTATAGTGTTTTGATTGTTTTTATAGCATTTTAAAAACGCTATAAAAACCATAGCGTTTGTCGAAACGCTATCCTTTTTATAGCGTTTTGAAAACGCTATAAATACCATAGCGTTTTTCGAAACGCTATGGTTTTTATAGCATTTTCGAAACGCTGTGCTTTTCATAGCGTTTCGCGGAAACGCTATAAACTTACCATAGCGGGGGCTTTGACAGCGTTTGCAAAACGCTGTCATATGTCTTTAATAGCATTTACAAAATTCTATTAAATGGCATATATGTTGTAGTGGTATAACTCTAATCATATGACTATGTTTTAAAAGTTATCGAACGGTGGAGAATCAAGACTACTACGTAGGGTTTTTTCCTAAATCTCAATATATGTTAGTTGTGGCCTCCATGGGAGGCAGTACTTTGTATAAAGTTATCCATCGTAAACAAATTATCTACTTGTGATGTTTGAGAGAGATAGTTCTTGAAAGAGAGATATTGCAACATATTATATCGTCTCTTTTCTAATATAATCTATGAAATTTCATCTCTCTGGATGAGATTTGTCCAACCAAGAAATATATATGTCTGATGTGATATACTTTTCATCCTGATTGTTCAGCTTGACCGATTGTCGTGCTTTCATGTTCCATTGCGCCGCATCACGGATTTTTCCAACACTTTTCTCCATTTATGTACCGATCATCTCTTTGATTTAGGGGATTTCCTCCCAGCCGGTTATCTAATTCTCATGATAGATCTCTTTCTTTATTTTGTCAACTTTTCTCTTTATACGATTATTGTTTGAGAAACCCTAGTAGCTAGTTTGTCTCTGCTCGTTTCCCTACACAACAGAAGGATCACCTGTATCGTTATTCTCCCATTGATAGGGACATTTTTTTCCTGATATAGGTAAACAAAGACAAAATAGCTTTGTTTTTTCCTGATATAGATAAACAAAGACAAAGACCAAGACTCAAACAAGTCCCCTCTTTAGAACCGAGTGTCATCTGCATATATTATAGATTTGTAATTGGAAGAATTTTTTCCCAAATTGACCCTTTTTGTAAAAGTATTGCCACAAACGACCTGTTTTTTTTTTATTTCCACAAACGCCCTACTCGCTTTTTGAGAAAGCGGGTTTGGTACAAACCCTCGCGCTTTTTCAAAAAGCGAGTCTTGGGTTTCAGAAAATTGGAAACCTAAGACTCGCTTTTCGAAAAAGCGGGATAGTTTGTACTAAACTCGCTTTTTCCAAAAGCGAGTCTTGGGCTTCTTTGCCCAGCAACACTCGCTTTTTGAAAAAGCGGGGGTAATTATACCACACTCGCTTTTTCAAAAAGCGAGTGTCGATTGGGACTTAAACCCCCGCCCCCAAAACAGATCTCACTTCTCTCTCTATTCTTTCTCTTCCTCTTCGTTCGCGAAACCCTAACCCATCTCTCATCTCAAATTCGTCAAAATACCCTCATATTTTGTTGAATTACCCACAAAATTGCTTTGGACAACTTAAACCCATCTTCCGTTAGAGGTTTAATTTGTTGGAATTTGGGTATACTTCAAAAGGGAAGCAACTTTATTGTGAAGGTATGTTGTTTATTTCCCCATTATTTTGTTAATTTAAATAGGTTTTCTTTATGGGTTGATAATAACTCGATTATTGGTATAAATTAACGTAGGTATGGATTTGGAGATTCCTATTTGGTTATATTTTGGTGGTGAAATAATTCGTGATCCAAAGATTGGTTGCTCTTATAGTCATTTAGAACCGGAAATAGTTTGGGTACCCCGTACCATTACATTTGAAGAACTAGTTGGGAAAATCTATGAAGTTACTAATTGGGATAGGAATGAATGGAATGTGAAAATTTTAGCTCGATACTCAGCAGGAAGAGGAGATGGTCAGTATTTTATGACAGTGCCCGTACCTACTGATAATGCGCTGAAGTCATTGATTGCTAGGACATTTGATCCCAATTGTGCTTGGTCTGTATTAGAGTTATATATTCAGCAAATTCGAGTTGTGAATGCTCAGCCACATGATATCCCCAGTGCAAGCTTCATACGGGTAGTACCTACACAGGAGTCGAGGCCTACCCCCGATCAATCATCACAACCAAATCTGATATCCTCACAAGAAAACACCTTCGCCCATGCTCCAATTCCGGATTCTGTAAATGTTGAGCCGCCACGCCAACCTAGCCCGGTTCCTGACTCTGTTCCAAATAACAGCATGTTTGAACTCTTTGAAAATGCAGTCTGTAACAACAGCTTATTAGAAGATGATGAAGAAGATGAAGAAACAGACGATGAAGATGTTGATAGTGGTGACACTGATGACGTAGACGATGATGAAGATGTTGACAGTGGTGCAGATGTAAATCCCACGAACAACAGTTCTAATGAAGCTAGAGGTACTTATAGCTACGGCAATGTTGACGGTCATGTTACTGAGGAAATGGCTGAAGGTGCTAGAGTAAACCTAGTTCCACAAGAGTCGTCTGGTTCGTCCAATGTAGACGAATTGTACGTTGGACAGGAGTTTATAAGTAAGAAGTCGATTCAACAGGCAGTGAAGTTGTATTCTATCAAAAAACATCGTGAATTTGTAACTTTGAAGTCGATTCAACGGTCAGCTTATTTGAAGTATACCCAAATTCCAACAAATTAAACCTCTAACGGAAGATGGGTTTAAGTTGTCCAAAGCAATTTTGTGGGTAATTCAACAAAATATGAGGGTATTTTGACGAATTTGAGATGAGAGATGGGTTAGGGTTTCGCGAACGAAGAGGAAGAGAAAGAATAGAGAGAGAAGTGAGATCTGTTTTGGGGGCGGGGGTTTAAGTCCCAATCGACACTCGCTTTTTGAAAAAGCGAGTGTGGTATAATTACCCCCGCTTTTTCAAAAAGCGAGTGTTGGTCTGCAAAGAAGCCCAAGACTCGCTTTTGGAAAAAGCGAGTTTGGTACAAACCATCCCGCTTTTTCCAAAAGCGAGTCTCAGGTTTCCAATTTTCTGAAACCCAAGACTCGCTTTTTGAAAAAGCGCGAGGGTTTGTACCAAACACGCTTTCTCAAAAAGCGAGTAGGGCGTTTGTGGAAATAAAAAAAAAAGAGGTCGTTTGTGGCAATACTTTTGCAAAAAGGGTCAATTTGGGAAAAAATTCTAATTGGAAAGACATTTCTTCTTTTTTCAATAAGTCGCTTAAGCAAGCAACATGCATATTTGAGCTATATATATATGTGTGAGTGTGTTATACGTACATCTGTATATCAGTATATATCTACTATAAATAATCAAATACTAATATGGTAATGCCCTTCTGTTATATTCTGCTTTATCACCCCTTGTTCAAATGAAAATAAAGATTAGTTGTATGAATCTCTCTTCCATCTTGACTGTTGAGTGTTGCCAATGCGACTAGATCTTATCTAATTAGATTCACATTATTAAGAGGGGAAGCACGCACTATTCTAGGAAAGAAATCCTAATATATATGCATGAATATTTTGGTAAAAAAAATATGCATGAAGATATATTCATAATTTTCATTTAATTAGCATATCCTTCAAAACTAGTAGCAAACTTTTTAATACCTATGGGTATTCACATCTTCAAGTTCAGCTATATATAAGAGCCATGGTGCTCGACAACTACATCTCATACCCATTTAAAGAAAGCGAGAAATTCGAAGGTAAGTATAACATTCTTTTCCTGAGGCTTCACTGTTCAATTATGTAACAACTATAACATGAATGTTTCTTTTCTTATTTTTCCATAGCAATGGATCAAGAAAACGGTGCTAATGGTGAAGGGGAGCAAAGGCTTTACACTTGCAAGTATTGTGAACGGAGTTTCACAAGCTGGCAAGCTTTAGGTGGTCATCAAAATGGTCATAAGATTGAGCGCCAACTTGTCAATCAAAGTGCTCCAGATCCAAACAACTTTGTTCTTTTGCAAAACCAACTGACAATATCACCACCGATTTTCCCTCCAGCCCCTGTACCGAGTACCATTCTTACACTAGGGCCCTCTCCACAAGTGCATAATGCTTCATACATGAGCCCTCACTTTATTCATTATCAGCCCCATCATCATTCGCAACCTTATCAACCTTATCTGTTCAACAACAACAGCCGTGAAACAACGTCAAATATGATCTTGGAACTTCGGCTTTCAAGCACCATGACTGATGGCGATGACAATGGTAAGAAAGCTAATGAGCAGAATAAAGAGGAGAAGATTGATCTTAACCTTCATCTTTAATAGTAGTTGGGGAGGAACGTAGCGTTCATGTCGATCGACTTTGTCGTTGTAGTTGTTGTTGTTTGTTGTCATTTATTGTTGCTTTTGTCGCCGTTGTCGTTTTCATCGTTGTCATCATCGTGCTTTATGTCCTTGTCGTTTTTGTTGATGTTAATTTTTTTATTATTATTATTATTATTTTTTGTGCACTTATGGAAAGAGAAATTAGTGATTCTATTCGATCTATCGTTGAATGTTTCATTTAGTAATGAGAATTATAATGTGAGTATATTGTTTTTGTTTCAGAGAGTATTGTTTTTGTTAGTTATATATTATTTTCATATTTTTTTTTTATTGTTTAATTTAAACATTTATGTTATAAATATCAAATGTTATATGTTAAGGGAATTTGGTTTTGGACCCTCAAGGATCCATATCCCGATCCTAATTGATGTGAATAGTTACAAGGCGTGTTTTAAATAACGGTCGTTATGCATGTTATATCGGTCGGTATAACGTTTAAACTAGGTTATCGTTATCAAAATGGAACTTAGAAAACAAATAATATTTTGATTTGTCATAGCCGTTATAGGACCCGTTGCCGTCGTTATAGGACGTGTTACAGTCGTTATAGGACCCGTCACGATCTTTATATATATCACCCGTTCTGACAGTTATATCGCACGTTATATGATAAACAGACAGATTGATATCCACCAAATGTTGAAAAATAATAGTGGTTAGTTTCTTTTGGGCTTAGATTCAAGCCTAAGGGGAAACCAAATTCAATTGCTTCAAATCCGTAAATTTGGTAGTAAAAAGAAAAAAATGAAAGCAAAGGTTATCACCTATTTTCCTTATCATCTCTCCGCTCAAACCTAAATTTACAACAGCTCCATGTCACCTCTTGTATTCGCAACTTCTCACATTGTCTTCTTCTCACTTAACTCTTTCATTCTCACGTTATAAATTTAAATAGTATGTTTAATATTTAAATATTTGTCTTATATGAATTACATTGCAATTTCATGCAGACGATTATATATTTTGATTTTAACTATAATATATTGCTTGTGTGAGATTATTGGTATTTGTGATACATAAATATAATATATGTAATAGATGCTTAATTCACATTTAGGACATATATCTTCCTATGTTATGACACCCGATATTTTTTTAATATCACCAATGTATTACTGATATCCAATATTCGATACAAATAGTTGTTACTGATATCCAATATTTAAAATATTACGTAGAAGAATAATAGTACAACTAGTATTATCCTACAATAACCATATAAGGGTTCGAAGTAGGTTAGTAGGTTCACTGGTAGCTCCAACGAAATACCATGTGTCTTCTCCCTTTTTCTTTCATCCCTCGAGCATCCACAATGGTGTTTCTCATTTTTTAGAATATGACACCTACAGTAATAGCAAATAGCGAAATCGTCTGCAGTCGTTGTTTGCTATAATTTTGCTAAAATTTGAGATGGACGAGACATGTTGTTTCGTTGGAAGTTTTTTTTAAACGGTTAATTAATTTGATGATTAGAGATTAAAATAGTTTAATTAAATAAATTATATAATAAAATATAACCTAAACCTAATAATTAACTAACTAAACTACTATTTTGGCCTAATCTAATTGCCCACATCTTAGGGACGGGACATGTTGTCCCGTCCCAAGCATTTTTTCTTGAGATGGGACAACTTGTCTCGTCCGAGACTTCTTTTGAATTTTTTTTCTCTCTTTATCCAGACCATCCGATCAAAAAAAAAAATTGTCTGACGAAGCAAGTTGTCTCATCCGACTTCCATTAAAAAATTCAAAAAAATTTGGGACGATACATGTTGTCCCGTCTCTTATAATTTGAGAATAGCAAATTCGTTTCTCAAAAATGAAAACGCATTGTAGCTATTTTGCCATAAAATAGCAAAGTAGCAAACGACTGCAGTATCTCATTTCTCAAAAAATAGGAAATTGGCAAATATAACAAACGACTGTGGATGCTCTCCTTTGCTTACCTAATCTAGAGTTCTAAAAACGAAAATCAACCAAATATATCTCTCCGCTTAAGTTGGAGAAAATATAGGTGGACATGAAAGAAATGTAGCTTGTTTAAGAAGGGAGAAGACACACGTACGACACTCATAAAGACTATCAGTTTACTATGATGGTTCACTTTCCAAGTGAATCTAATCCCAACCATCAATATACTTAATTTGGTAACTAAAACAAAATAACTTGGAGTCTTTTTTGAAGGAAAAAAAAGGTGGAATATCGTCACCCTGTTTCATTAATAAGATTTTAATAAAATAACCTCAGAACACTGGAAAAAAGTACAAGGAAATACAAAGCATGAAATAAAACAAAAACCTCCAACAGCGCCCTGGTAGGTGGGACATACCCAAAAGTGAAACCGACATACAATAAGACAAGTACGAAAAAAAAAACACAAGTACAACCATAGTGGTCCTTCCAACACTACTTTGGAAGGTGAGTATCAGGGGGTCGTCTCTCCGCTCAGTCCAAGGTTGGTCCAAACTTTACCTCCTTATCATCGTACTCGTCTGCCTGGAAAGCTTTGACAATCCTTCCTCTCAAACCTGTAGCAGCAACTGTACCCCAAAATGAGATAATATGCATGCTGAGTTAAAATAATAGAGGTACTGTTACAATTACCGCAGAAGTAAAAGTTATTTCTGTTTAACCAAAAAACTCAGGTCGTAGCAGCGATGACGATGTATCACGCCTCTTTCATCTCGTGTCATCTATAGGCAAATTTGGGATCAATCCATAGGTCATCATATGTGTTGGGATATTCACTTATACCCAAGGCTCGTTGAACTTGAACCAGTGATGCCTTGCTCCGTTGGCAGTCGATGAACATGTGGTTCAGTGACTCAATAGGAGAGCTGCAGAACCCACAGTTTGTGGCAATGATCGGTTGTCTTTGGATAGGTTCTCTTTAGTCATGATGACATTATTAAGGATCAACCAAAGGAATACCTTCAATTTGAGGGGTGCTTTTGCCATCCAGAGGATTGTAGCTCACTTAGATCTACATCCCCAAAAGTGGATACGATTGTACAAGGAGCGGACTGCAAAGGAGCCATTGTTCTCTAGCCCCCAATATTTTTTGTCTGGGCCGTGTGAACACTTCACCCCAATATGTGCGATATTGGAGGGCCCCAAGTCTTTCATGGGATTTCGGGCTCAGCCGAGTTCTAAAGGATAGTTTCCAATCCCCCCTCCTCCACGTCTTGGACACTGAGGTGTGTGGTTAGGATGCAAGCTCGTATAGATCTGGAAATATTTCTCTAAGCGTGTGGGCACCGCACTATTTGTTCCACCAAAATTTATTCGACGTGTCATTGCCTATAAAAGACATAGTAGCCGTACAGAACGGTTCATTAGCACTAGCGAACCCTTTCCAGAACCAAGATACCCTAGGACCCACTCAAAACCCTAACTTCTCGTGTCATCCCCTTGCAGATAAGACTGAGTGAACTCTTGCCAACCTTCCTCATTAGAATGGAACACTTTCCACCACCATTTGTCCAACAGGGCAAGGTTCATGTCTCTCAAGTCGATGATACACTGACTGCCATGTGAATTTTTTTTCATGCATGATTTTTCCTATTTAACCAAATAATAGCCCCCCTTATCTGTGTCAGCTCCTTTCCATAGGAATCTCTTCCTGGTGCGGTTAGTTCTATGGATCACCCATTTTGGTAGTTCGAAGAAGGACATGTAATAAGTAGGAAGGTTGGACATGAACGAATTGGTAAGCATCACTCTTCCACCAAGAGAGAGAGTCCTACCTTTCTAGCCGGCAGTCGATCCTCCACTCTATCAATAATCAGAAGCCAGTTTGATTTCTTTAGTTTACCTAGTCTGGGTGGTAGGCCCAAGTGTCTAATGAGGAAGGTTTCCCTCTTGCAGTTGAGGATGGTAGCTTGAGACTCCGCCTTAGCAACCACTAGGGCAATAGGGACCAGAGCACTCTTATGATAGGTAAACCTTAAGCCAGACCACGCCTCAAAGCAGTAGAGGGCCCCTTTAAAGCATATCGTTTCTACCATGTCCCCGTTACCGAACATAATTGTATCATCCGCATATTGAAGGATCAAACATCCATGATGCGACCTACTGCTAGCTATTGCTACTATTTTTTGTGTGGGAGAAAATAGATGATTAGTGAAATCTTCTAGAACCAATAAAAGCTAACATTTTTACTACTTGCCGATATTGACTGTTCTCAACACTATTGTTGACCTGCAAAAATTTGAAACACCAGGATTAATCTCGGCGACGAACCTTTTGACACTTAAGTCAGTAATCTGAAAGATTATGAAAGAACTTTCTTGGAGAAAATACTGATTACCTATTTTATGGTGTGGATAGAGGGGTATTTATAGTTGCCTTTGGAAACAATTTGAGATAATCATTTATCTTTTTCCCTAGTGTTTTTGGATCAGAAAAAGAGTTTAAATTCCTTCATGATAAGATATTTGGTTTAAACTGTCTCTTAGGCATTTTTCACAATGCTTTTCTGAGTTTGTAAAATACTCAGATTTAATTTTTGAATTTTCTGTGATTTTTCCAAATTTAACTGATTTTTTTTTTCAATTTTTAAGCATTTTTCGAAGTTTTTATTAAATTTTCGAATGTTAATAACTAATTCTCGAATTTTTAATCAATTATTGCAAACATATAATTATTTTTCTGAATTTAAAAATATTTTCCAGAATTAATAATTAATTTTGGAATTTTTTAATTAATTATTTTGAACCATTTATTATTTTTCAAAATTTTTAAATAATTAATTCGAATTAATAATTAAATAAATAAATTAATTTAAAAAATACCTTGATCAGATCATAAGTGTCCTTCACGATCTGGTTCGAAGATCAAGGAGATCGGGTGGCTGCTGCTCCTAACCAGATCGGATCGAGGACAGCTCGAATCTGCCCTGAGCTTAATCCCATCACAGTCGCTCATCGCATCCAGGAGCAAGGTTTAAGGAGACTGGGGGCTGCTGCTCCCAACCAGATCAAAGCGAGGACAGCACGAAATTACCCTGAGCTGGCACGTCATCGAACCCACGTGGGCCAATGCGGTGGCACCACGTGGCATTGACTGGTCAACCGTTGACCGGTCAACATTGACCGTTGCCACCATCGATATCCTCAGATCTTGGCCATTGATCTTGATGGCACGATTTTTTGGAATATCGGATGGCTGCAGCTGCCAACCAGATTGGATCGAGGGCAGCTTGGAATTGCTCCAAGCCGATGCATCGCCGAACCTACATGGGCCTGTGCGGTGGCACCACGTGGCATTGACTGGTCATCCATTGACCAATTAACATTGACCTTTGACCAACAACGATCTACTTATATCTTGGTCGTTGATCTTGATGGCACGATTTTTTAGGAGATCGGACGGCTGCTGCTTCCAACCAGATTGGATCGATGGCAGTTCTGAATCGCCTCGAGCTGACGCATCGCCGAACCCACGTGGGTCTTTGCAGTGGCACCACGTGGCATTGACTGGTCAACCATTGACTAGTCAACGTTGACCATTGACCGATGTTGATCTCCTCAGATCTTGGCCATTGATCTTGGTGGCACAATTTTTTTGGAGATCGGACGACTTCTGCTCTCATTCAGATCAGACCGAGGGTGGCTTGGAATCGCCCTGATCTGGCGCGTCGCCGAACCCACATGGGCCTGTGTGTTGGCGCCATGTGGCATTGACTGGTCAACCGTTAACCAACAACAATTTTCTTTGATCTTGGTTGTTAATCTTGATAGTACGATTTTTTAGGAGATCGAATGGCAGACACTTCAAACACGGTTCAGGGGTAGCTCGGAATCACCTCGAGCTGACGTGTCCCCCATTTTCCTTTTTTTTCTTTTTTTCTTTTGCGTCGCTTGAGCTTTCGTGTCGGGTGGGCTTTTCCAAGTATTTGGGGGCCCATGAGCTGGGAAGTCCAACCGTTTCTCACACTCAGCTATAAATCCCCCCTTTCTACATTTCTCCCTTGCTCTCTTCATTTCACCCCCTCCTCAAAATTTCTCTCCGATGAGAATTGGATCTAGAGAAACTCCAGAGGATTTTTCTGATCTCCGGTGAGAATTTCTGACCATCGTCGTCCCATCGAAGGTAAATTATTTTATATATCATATTAATGATGTCTAAGGTTTCTTCAGATGGAGAGACATCCCCTACGAGCCGAGGTGAAAGATCATCTCTGATTCCCCCTTCTAGAGCAGATCGGGACAAGGGGCCCGTCGAGCCATCCGTTGTAGTGGAGACTATTGTAGAGGCGGGTGTAACCTCGATTGAGTTCGGGAGATATCCATGTTCTTTATCGCGTAATACTGGCGTTCAAAACTACTCCGCCGATTTGGGGGCAAAAGTCGAGCATGGAATGGGGAGATTTTATGAAGAAAATAAGTATCGAGAGTCTACGGAGGCTGATAAGATGTCTTTTATTTTTTTCGAAGAGGATTTAGGTCTTGTTCAAGAGTGCTATCGGATTCCATGGGAGTTCAATTTATTACTACCAGGCCCTAGAGTTAGATCTTGTTCTTCGGTTTCCCCGGATCTGTGCATCTTTCCTTTCGACACTTTTCATGCGGGTCTTCGTCCCCTTTTACATCTCTTTGTTAGATAAGTATTCAGGTGGTTTAATTTGAGTCCTGCTCAGTTTGCGCCGAACATGTGAAGAAACGTAAATAATTTTATTTTGCATTGTCAGGCGGCAAGGATCAACCTCTGATTGGATGTGTTCATAAGGCTTTATAAGCTCCACCAGAAGAGCAGGGTCAAGTTTAGATACTACCTTAGCCCCCGTACCGGTGCGAAGTTGGTTGATAACCCCGATACGAATAAGCATTGGAGGGCTAAGTACCTTCTGATTCGTAGTCGCGAGCCATGGGGGGTCCCTACTGTCTGTATGGAGAGATAGCGTCCCGACGAGGGCTAGGGCGGAGCCGATTTTGAGTATTGAAGAACAGGGTATGGTAGATGTCATTCTCAAGAGAACGGCAATGAAGTGGAATGATTGACTGAGGAGGTGCTCTTTAAAGGGGGGGGGGGTCTGAGTCCGATCGACTTTCATTTCTTATATTGCTTGTGTGCTTTTCCTTTATATTTTTTCTCTTTTTTTAACAACTTTCAGTGTCTCTTATCGCTGGGGCTGTCGGGATGGACTTTGATGCGATCATGTCCAAGCGCTCAGGCCTGAGCAACAAGGCTCCTGAGGAGAAGAAGAGGAAGAGGACTGTTACGAGACTCTCCCTTAAGAAGGTTTCGAAGAGTACGCCAGTGGATTTGGGATCTCTTCCAGTCTCCTCGACTACCCCCGCCGAGGGCGGTTTTACTCTGAGCTCGGCCCTAGCCCACAAGTCTCCTCCTCTTATAGCAGAGGCCACTATGATCATTACCAATGAGCATAAGAATATTTTTGTTTCCGATTGACAGGTGTGGAAGCATGACAACTTTCTAGGAGATTCCACCAGCATTATGGATGCAATTCGTCATCTTACCACCCCGAATGACAGGTTCGCATTGAAGCATAGGACTGTCGGAGACTCTGCTTTGAAGATCTCCCGAGCCATTGTTTCTTAGGTTTAATTCTTGCACTTCACTTGTTCCGCTCATGGTGAATGGTTGTTGCTCTTTTCGTAATTAGGGATTGTTCTATATTTACAGATTGCCTACCATTTTAGCTATTTTGTGGGAGCAAATGGCGGATTAGGAGAACGAGTCGAAGTTGGATGCTGATAGGGCCAAAGCAGAGCATTCGAAGTCTGCTATGGAGTTGGAGGTGGCAACGGTTACTGTAATCCCTGTTTTTCATTTTGTGTATTTTTGACTGTATTTTTCGTTTTGGTGTATTTTTCTCTCTTGTATTTTTTTTTCTGAACCGTATATTGGATTTGTTTTCAATGTATATTCATTTTATTTTATTTTGAGCTCTTTGTATTTGTTTGATTTTCTCTTTTGTCTCGTTTTTCATCGTTTTGATCTTCCTTCATTTTTCGATCTCGTTATCTTTATTTTTGTTATTCCGTGGTGTTGTGGTGGAGTTTTGGTTATATTTTCCCAATCCCATTATTTTGATCCCTAATGAGATTTTCAAAAGCCATAGAAGTCACTCCTATTTGTATTCCTAATTGTATTTGACCCAAAATCCAAAACCCAATTGTATACCTATTGCTAGCTACTAATACCCACAACCCATTAACCCACATCTAAACCCCTATATATAAACCCTCCTAATTCTAAACCCTAACCATATTTCCCTCTCCCTCTCCTACAACCGGCCTCCCCCTACCTCTCTCTCCTTGCGGCTACATAACCCGACCCCCAAGAACACCCACCTCCGGCCTCACACCTTCAGGCCGAGCCTCCCATCAGCCGGCCTACACACCATCTCCGGCCACCACACCCACCTCCGACATCTCCCACAACCCGAGCACCTCTCCATTGATCAATCCTGGCCTCTTTCCACACCATCACAAACATCCTCACATCATATAATCCTTAGTTCCTTCGTCGTGGTGTTCTCAAGTGGTCTCTAGCCACTTTGATCGTCGTGTGATTCTAGGAGTTCGTTCGTGAGGAGATTCGTTTGTGATTGCTTGGATTCGTTGCTTGTAGCGGATTTCGTTCGTGGGTTTTGCTACTAGGCTTGATTGCATTGTTTTATCATCCCCAAATTAAGGCAAGTAACTTGTACTCCAATTCATTTATTTTATACAAGTCCCAAGTTCACCTATAGTGTAGTTGGCTCTAGAGACAACCTTTGATTGTGTTTTCCTTTGATGGTTTTTGTCTCTATTGTGATATTTTGGCCATAGAAGACTTACGACACAAATCTTGACATGAAAGAACCTAGGAATCGCCCGTTCTTGAATTTTGATCGTGTATGTGTGACTATTGCGTGATTTTGTGTTTTGTTGATACCCATGTGAAATTCTTGGCATGGACATGTTAATAACCCTAAAACATGATGTTTAGACACTTGGTAGGTTGTATTTCAAGTTTGGATGTGTTTGGATCAATATTCTTGAATCTATGTCGTTTTTGCTTTGAAGAGTGAAATCTGTATTTTCTGAATGTTCTGTTTTGCTTGCTGTTTTTGACTGTGCCACAGTCAGTATCTTGATTTCGGTATAAAACAGGAGTTTTATATAATTTCTTCTATTTTCAAATCCCTCTGATCTTGCTTGATTTGGATTTCGTATGACTGAGTTATGATTATTTTAGTACTGAGTTGTCGATCTTTTTCAGATTCTGTTTTTCGTTAATTTTGCTAACAAACTATTTTCAAGAACCATGCTATACATATTATTTTGATCCAATATTTTGGTCAGTGTTTCTTTATTAAGTTAGGGATTACCTAGAATTTTGGTGAATTTAATTGATAAGTTTTATGTGATGTTTCATGCTCGTTTATAGAATCTGTACATGCTGTATTTTGCTCGCTGTTCTGTAAAGAACCTTATTTTCACTATGATTCCTTTTACTGTATGAAAAATATTTGTGAAATATGAAAGTTAGTAAATTCTATCTATTTTTATATCCCCTTGGCGGAATTGGATTTCGTTTCACTAGTGGCGAGATATCATAGTTTTCGTACAGCAGTGTTGGGATTTCCAGATTCGCTAAACTATATTTTTTTGATGCTTTCGTATTTTTGATAACTAATCTATTTTTACTGGAAAATTCTAAAACTCAATATTTTGAATTTGTTTTCTTGATTTCTGGCTGAACCTAATTTCTGTATTCAAATCAGTTTTGAGCTATATTGTTATGAACTAGTATATGACTTAATTATACTCGTTGGATTCGTGTGGAAGTCTATTTTCCAGATCCTTCGACTGGTCTAGATTTGCTTGTCTGTAACTTCTGGAATCACTTTTTTACTACAGCATGGTCTTGCTGTCCCGAACTTGAGATGTGTTCATTTTATTCCTTATGAGATATCTTGCACTCGTACATATTTATCTTGCTACTTGCACTTGTCACATGATCATGCCATGTTGTTCTTGATATATTTTGTACATATACATACTTGTTGGGCATTAATAATAAAATAACCAAGTCGGGGTTTAAGAGACAGATCTATTAATGGATAATTCAGAATTGTGTACTCGGAAAGGGATCCACTGATCCTACGTGATTACTTGACATGATTACTTGATACTTGCACGCAAGACACGATACCTGCAACTTGCACAACTTGACACGTGATTACATGATACATGATACATGATACTTGGAGCTTGGAGCTCAATTACTTGTTTGTCCCTGAGTATACTACCCTCTATGGTCCACTATGAAATCTAAAGCAAAACTGTTGTGTTGTAACAATCATGTAGTATGGGCTGCATGAAGTGTTACCTAGATAGTAAATCACTACAAGACTTGAACATGCTACTTGAACATGCTACTTGAATATGATACGTGAACATGATACATGCTTGCTTGATACTTGACTACATGATACCTGAGACTTGTTTACATGATACTTGAAACTTGATACATGATACATGATTTTATGACACTTGACACTTGATGCATGTTTACACGTTACTTGATTACTTGATACTTGATTTATGCCATATACACTTGATCACATTACCATGCTAGTTGTTTACTTTGACATCACACTTATACCATGTGCTAGTTAGTTTCTCCATGTGCTTGTATCCTACATTATAAGTGACCCGTGACTTGCAATTGACGGGTACTTGTGTTTTCTCTTTTCCTCTTTTCTGCATCCGTTGAATTGCAGATTTGGAGAACAGGATCCCGATGGTATCGGAGACTTGAAGTATTAGTGCTATATTTATTATTATTTCTTGTATCGTGCATGAACAATAATTATATTTTGATACTTGGATTTATTTCTTGTATTTGGGCAATGTGACCCAAGACTCGTGTTTATTCAGATCGTGACTATTTGAGATTTATGTATTTGGTTTCAAGTATTCTTGATGGTATTTTGACTCATTATGTGCATGTGGTTGATTAATTCGCTTCCGACTCTGAATATTTTTTGTGCTTGTTGTTAAGATTTCTTGAACAGCTTAAGGATGATGAAAATTATTCGCTGGGCTTTTATTACGTATCTGTATTCCGTATTTTTTTGGGAAGCGGGGCGTGACAGTTATGGTTGAGTCACAGGCTGCTCGGATTGCAAAGTTGGATGCGATGTTGGTAGAGGAGAAGGAGAAGACGGCTAGGGAGAGGGTGAGGCTGCTATGGAGGCCGGGATAGTGAAGGGTAAGGTCGAGGCGAAAGAGTTCTTGGCGGCGAACATGGAGAAGGTGTATACTAGGGCTCTTGATGAGGTTAGTGAGCAGGTTCCTGATTTTGACCGTTCGGAGTATGTCTTGTTAAAGGAGGCCCCGCCACTGATGAGGGGGAGTCCAGAGAAGAGCTGGAGGAGGAAGAGGGCGCAGTGGGTCCTTCTGTTGCAATTGTAGGGGTATCAAATGTTGCAGCGGGAGGTGGAAAGGATACGCGCATTCCCGAGGTTCCTTTTACCGAGGTGGTCCCCTAATTCTTCTTCTTAGTTGTTTTTTGCTTTTTTTAGTTTAGGAATTTTGTATGGATGCCTAATATCTTCATTTCGAATCAATGAAATCCTATTTTGGTTCTCCTAACTTGTGTTGAAAGTTTGGGAGTTTTGTATTTGAGTCGGCCTTTCTGTGATCATGATCGTTCTCGTTGAAGTAACTCCATGTTCTTTTACCCTGGTAGATTGTCGTGTAGGACGGAGAAAATTATTATTCAAGCAAGATCGCCTGCCTCCATACCAAACTCCAAGTGGTGGAGCTGGGGCTTGGTCACTCACGAGATAGGCTTTTCAAGGAAGAGACGGAGCTTGGTCACTTAAGAAGGGTGTTGGCTCGCAGGAAGACCGAAGCGAGGCGTAGCGACGAAGTTCTTCGAGATCAGTTCCCGACTGAAGTGGATGATTATTGTAGCAAAGGCAAAGGTCCTTTTGCCAAAGCTGTAGCAGGAAAGGATACAGTTGTTGAATCTCTTCGGCGTTCTTTACACAAGATCGCCACTAAAAGGGATGAGCTGAAGAACGTATTGCTCGAGAAGAGCTTAGAGGTAACTCTCTTGAGGAAGTTCGTCTTCGAGACTTTGGTGAAAACATGTCAGGCCAGTCTAGCGCGTGCTCGGTTTGGTCGTTTAAAGTTAAGGGTGAAGGACAGTACTCTTAAGGAGATCTCTATCAAACGAGAGGTAGAGATTAACCGACTGAAACAGCTTCTCGAAGGAGCCAAGACTAAGAGTACCTCCTGTTCCTATGAAGAGTACAAGCAAGGGCAGCCATTTCACAAATTAGCTCTTCGCTCGTATGGAGCTTCGAAGAATTCGGGGGACACCCAAAGCGGTGTGGCTGGTGCTTCGAGCACCTCTTCGACTGGAGAGGCAGCACATAGTGTAGATCATGCGGCTCGGACTCAATCTTTCGGGATGGAGTCATCTTCGGGTGGTCCGAGGGAACGGGGTAACGCTTCGGGCACCAAAAGGAGCTGCGGACCCCGAGTGTCTCTTAAGAGGAACATCCCCCTGCCACGACGGGGTAAAGGTGACTATAGGGGGGATGTCTAAGGTTGTCGGGAGTTGTAATTTAGTTCTTGTTTCTTGAACTTGTATCGAGGTTTTGGATTTGAATGAAAATATTCTCTAAGTGTTGCAGCGTTGTTTCTTTTCATTGTATCATCTTTGTATTGTGAGTATTGTTTGAGAGTTGCAATAGTTGTGGGAGAAATTCAGAATGGTGAGCTGCTTCACACTTGTTTGTCAGCAAGCGGCTAGAGTGGCATCGAACCAAGTGTTGGGTTCCAAACTTGTTGTTTAAGAGTTTCAAAAGTTGTGCAAGCAATTTGTAATGGTGATCAGCTCTGCCCTTGCTTGTTCGCAAGTGGCTAGAGTGACGTCGAACCAAGTGTTGGACTCCGAACTTGTTGTTTAAGAGTTTCAACAGTTGTGGGAGCAATTCTGAGTGGTGAGCTGCTCCACCATTGCTTGTTCGCAAGTGACTAGAGCGGCGTTGAACCAAGTGTTGGACTCCGAACTTGTTGTTCTGTGTTTGTGGTAGTCGTGAGTTGGACACGTATGCATTAGGCTAGAACAATAATTTTTTTGCAGAAAATTAAACTACGTTTTTATAAAAGAAAAACTAAGTGGTTGTCTCTATGTTGCAAGCTTTTATTACATATTTTGGCCGCATCACAAGTATCGGTCTCATCAAAAGAAAAATAAAAGAACTGAAAAAATAGAAAAAGTAGCTCTAAGGGGTGTTTTATGTAACACCCCGCAAAATTGAAAATGACAATTTTGCCCTTGTGTGTTACGCACATGTATTTTATAACGTGTTTTCACTACGTATCTTGATTTCCGACTTTGTATGCATTTCCCGTATTTATTTTATCTTATTTTTGTCAACTCAAAATATAATATTTCGATCTTTGGATTTTACGTGCTTTTTACGTGTTTTCGATGCACATACCAATTATGTGTTTCCACCACTAAGTGCAATATTTCTACGAGTTTAAATTATTTATTTTATGTACTCAAATTCATTTTATAAAACGGAAATTCATTTCTCCTATTTTTGATTAAGATGATTTTGTATGTGCAAAGCACGTGTTTTTTACGTACGTAGCAATTGCATCGTGGAATATACAAAATTAATAAATATATTTTCTTATATTTTATTTTTATTATTTTAATATTTTTCCGTTGATAAAGTCGAATTTTGTATTCCAATATTTTTACGTGTGACGCACGTGTTTTCGGTGCACGTATTTTGGGCATGTTCGTTTTCAAAATAAATTTTGGAGTGTGTGTAACACCCCATAATTTATATATATACATATATATATATATATATATATATACATACATATATATATATATATATATATATATATATATATATATATATATATATATAGTTGTTGTTTGGTAGTATTAATAGTTGATGGTATATGTATTAAACATAATGAATTGGAATAATATATGGAAATGGGGTGGGGGCCACGTGAATCATGAACAACAGCATGGCCCACTTAGGCTTATGAGTGTTCAGTGAAGAGAGGGGGGGTTTCGGTTTTGAAGAGTTGGGAGTTTAGGATGTGAAGAGGTTGTGAATTTGGATTTTGAAGAGGTGGACAAGTGAAAGGTTGGGGGTTTTGGAAGTTAAGAAAGTGAAGAGATGGAGAATTAAATTTCAGTAATTTATTAGGTGTGTAATTTTGAAAATTGAACCCTCAACTTGTCCTATAAATAGCACCCATTCTGTTCTCATTTCACACACCAAAAAGTAAATTAAATAAGAGAAAGAAAAAGAAAGAGAGTAGAGTGTTCTTGTGCTTGAAGAAATTTTGCTAGGGGGAGTTCTTGCTAGGAGAGGAAGGAATTGCTAGGAGCTAGGAGTGCTTCCATTTTTTTGTTCAATATTCATTTGAGGTGCGTGGTTTCATTATTTTCTAGTGTAGAATATGCATGCTAAAAATGAGTAGTATAAGAAGATGTTGATGTGAAATATGTAGATAAAATTCATGCTAGTGTAATAAGCTATGAATGGGATAGTTATGTTGTGATTAAGTAAAAATATATACCATGCTAATTAAAAAGAAGAATATTTTGATACTATGAATCATGTTAGTATACCGGGCTAGGGGGCCACTTGCGGGATGATTCGCACGATGAGGGATCTATTATAACAGCCAGTGAGGCTGGCATCCATATTCGTGGAATGATCCAAACCTTGCTTTATTACTAGGTAGTTTCATGGCAAGGGATCGACCCCTTTATTGTGGAGTACGTAGGTGCTTGCCCTCGGACTTATGTAGTTGGGATGCATAGAATTCGAACAAGTATGCATTAGTGTCATCCTAGTATAAATGTGTGCATTAGGCATTAAGGCATGGCATACACTTACATGTTTAGTGTAGTCACGATTTAACACTTTATTGTTCATTTCAATTTTGTGATTTGTTAAAGTAATGAGATTGTTATATGTACGGCATAGAGATGATAGCCGAGTATAGAATTTTTGTTAGTTGTAAGTGACTGACGTGCCCACAGCTTAACATGCAGGTAATGGACTTTATGAAGAAGTAAAGATGACACGATGCAGTTGATGATTTACATTGTTAAAGTTGTATAAGTTGTATTTGGTTTTCAATGTTGTAATCTTTTTATTCTTCTGCTGTGTAAGCAAAAGTGTATTGAACTCTGATGTATCATTGAAAAGTTTTAATTTCCTTGTAAAATTGTACGAAGTGAAGTAAAGATCCTGTGAAATCTCGAATTCGGTCTTATTTGGAATTCGGGGCATTACATTTTAGGTGCTTTCTTGATACTTCATCAAGTGCTCAGCGTTCCAGGTGGTTGGTATCTTCTCCCCCCCCCCCCCCCCCCCCCCCCCCCCCCGCAGATCTTCAAGGTGATATGCTCCAGGGCGGAAAACTTTGGAGATCATGTACGATCCCTCCTAATTCAGAGCTAGCTTTCTCTTATTGCGAGGATTGTAGATTTCTAGTTTACGAAGAACTATGTCTCATTCTTTGAGGTTTGTGGGGCGCACCATCTTATTGTAGGACTTCTCGACCCATTGTTGATAGATCTTTTGTCATATAGATGCTCTCTCTCGGATCTCGTCAATGAGGTCAAGGTTACCTCGTAGATTGTTTGAGTTCTGTTCTTTGCTGAAGGCTAGGAGGCGGAGAAAGGGTAGTCCAACTTCGAGGGGTATGAGGGCTTCGAAGCCATATGTAAGGTTGAAGGGGGATTCTCCTGTTAGGGTTCTCTTGGTAGTTTGGTAGGACTATAGCACATTGGGGAGTTGTTCGACCCAAAGTCCTTTTGAGGATTTTTCAAATTTTTTCTTGAGGCCATTGAGAATTTGCCGGTTGGCATTCTCTGCTTGTCCGTTGGACTGAGGGTGGGAAACTGAGGAGAATATTTGTTGGATCCGAGGTCGGCGCAGAACTTATGGAATGTCGCTCTTGTGAATTGAGATCAGTTGTCAGTTACCAGGATTCAGGGTATGCCGAACCGACAAACAATGTTCTTCCAAAAGAACTGTTGGACCCTATTCTCCGTGATCATCGCTAATAGATCGACTTCGATCCACCTTGAGAAGTAGTCGATTGCCACTACAAGGAATTTTCTTTGACCGATTGCAGGAGGAAAAGGTCCGAACAGGTCTATCCCCCACATAGCGAAGGGGATTGGACTGGACATGGAGGAGAGCTCGGCTTGAGGTGTCCACCTGATGGATGAGAACCTCTAGCAAGAAGTACACTGACGAACATGTTGTTGAGCATCACTTAAGAGCATAGGCTAGAAGTAACCATGATTCAAGATCTTGCAGGCGAGGGATCTGGCTCCCATATGAGCGCCCCTAATCCCTTCATGGAATTCCCTGAGGGTGTACTGGGCTTCTTCATCGTAGATAGGGTCTGTCATCTAACGTAGTGAATGAGCGCTTGTACATGATTCCCTTAATGAGTGTGTATCGCTCGGCTCCTGTTCGAATTTTTTTAGCTTCTTTAAGGTCTGGGGAGGGAGGGTTCCTTTATCAAGGAACTCGAACAGAAGCTTCATCCAGTTCTCCCCGTGTGCCGGGGAGGTATCACCATGAGCCCAAGGTCTTATTCTTCAATGTTCGGCCTGAGGAGGAGTTGAATCAGGACAGGGGGTCAAGTCCTTCAAGGGAGGAGGTAGCCAACTTTGATAGGGCATCTTCTTGCCCGTTCTCTTAGCGTGGGATACATATGACTTTCGCCTATTTGAAGGTGGCTAATAGTTTCTTGGTATGGGCTGAATACTTGATCATGCAGTCATCTCTGGCCTTACAGTAGGACTTGATTCACCACTAATTAAGAGTCACTAAATACTTTGACGCGTTGAGCTCCAGCTTTACGGGCCATGAATAAGCCGATTATGAGTGCTTCATACTCTGCTTCATTGTTGGAAGCTTAAAAGTTTATGCAGAGTGAGTACTGTAGAATGAAATTATCTGGATCCGTCAGGATGACTCCTGCCCTGCTCCCCTCGATGCATGAGTATCCATCGACATAGACGCTCCAAAACGGAGGGTCTTTACCATCCTCATGGAGGTCAGGGATGGTGCTTTCCTTGAACTTGAGCTTTGATGGCGGTCCTCGACCGATAATTTATGTCATGTTGGCTTAGTTTGATAGACCACTTCATAAGTCGTCCTGAGCTCTCGAGCTTGTGCAAAACTTGCTTAAGGGATTGGTCGGTAAGAACAACCACTGAGTGGGCCTGGAAGTACGGGCGGAGCTTGCAAGCAGCCATGATCAGCGCGTATGCCATCTTCTTCATTTTTGAGTAACGGAGTTCGGCATACCGGAGGAATTTACTTACGTTGTAGATCAGTCTTTCGGTCTTGTCCTCCTCCCTTACCAAGAAGACACTAAGGGTCTGATCTTGTAATCCCTATTGCTCATATATGTATTTTTAATTTTATTTAATAAAAATTCTTGATTTATTTATTTTATTTTTGTTTGTATCTATTTTCATTTCTTTTGTATGGTGTGTTGTGTTCCTCTCTCTTGTGATTCATTCTCTGTTTGATTCAGCTTCTTACTATCTTTATTAGTCTACAATTTGATCTTGATCTTGTCTATTGTTTAACCTATTTCATGGCTTATTTGTCTCTTATTGAATTCTTTTTATCCTATTGGATACTACTCAGTTCACCCAAACCCATATATTTAAACACCCTAATTGAACTCTAACCCTAATTATCAAACCCTAATACTCTTCCAATCTCTTTCTAGCCGTCATCCTCTCTCTCTCCTACTCCCAACCCCCTCCCGACCTCACCTCTGTGCTGTCGTCGTCCTTCACCTCCGACGTCGGCGACCACGCACCGCAACACCCTCCTCTCCTCTTCCCGATCCCCTGTGCCCCTCGTCGTTGTCGTCGAACAGCAGCCCACAGTGCTGCCCCCGTGCCCTACCGCTGTCGTCATCCTCTCGGTGGTTGACAACGCCAGCAGCGCAGCACCGCGCCCAAGCCGCCGTCGTCTTCTCTTGTTGCTACCGCCGGTTTTGCTGTTGTTGCTGTTGTCTCTTTGAGTATGTGCACGTACGTCGTGTGCACGTGTTTCAGGTGGAGTGATTTCTCGTTCTCGTCTCTCGTTCATACTTTCGTTGTGTTCGTTGTTCGGAATCCGTTCCCGTTATTCTATTGCATCATTTTCGTCGTCTTCATATCAGGCAAGTAGCTTGTATGTGTTCTTTTTGTCATACAAGTTAATACCGTAAGTAATCTAGTATGAAAATATATGTACTCTCAAGATGATCCATATTTGTTAGGTTAACCGTTGAAATCATCTCTTGATCATGAGTAGTTACAATAATTAACACCCGTTACATGAAAACAATTAGATTAGTGGACATCTTGACTGTATATTGTTTGTGGCACAGCGTATGTTGTAGATGACTGTTGCATAAATGATTATTGGATGTATTATCTCATTATGGACTATTTGATTCACATGCCATGCTGATTTGAGTAACCCGCATATACCATGCTTCGTATGACATCTAGATTGGACCATTTGTAGTTAAGTTGTTTGATAAAATGCCGAAAAAAACTTTTGTTTTGCTGCTGCCCTATTTTGTACAGTAATTTCTACCGTGTTAACATCAGTAAAATAAATAAGTTTGTGAAGATGATTTGTAGCCTTTGTTTCCTAGTTTTCAGAACTTTTGACGGATCTGAATTCCGATTTTTGATGCATGAGTTATTGTCGTTTTATTGCAGTCATATCGTATATTCCAGATTCTAAACTATATGTATTCTGTATGGAATTTTATTTTAAAACTGATATTAAAAATAAATTTTGAACTCTATATTTTTCTGAGTATGTTTAAATATGACTGGGAACAATCCCTAATTTTTGTGGAATTAATTAATGACTTTTGTATCCTATTTTATGCTTTTGAAACCAATGGAAATATTCCAAACTGCGTAAAGAATTATGTTTTCAACCTGATTCTATTCGTTTTTTATGAAAACTTTGTGAATAAGAATTGTATCCTTATTTGTCTATTTTATCACCCTTATGAAGGATTTGGATTTCGAATTATATTTTATGAATTATCTCAGTTTTGGTACTACTATGTCTGAACTTTCAGAATTTAGATTTTGTTGCATTACTCTATTTTCCCAATTTTGTTGACTATACTATCTGTAATATAAATTCATGATATTTTATATTTTGAGACTAGATATGTTAGGAAATCTTCCAGATTTTTCTCAGATTTAATTATGATGATTTTAAACTCTTTTCATGCTTATAAACACGATTTTGTATTTTCTGGCTGAACATAATTTATGTACTAAACGTTGGTTTCAACCCTGTTTCTGTAGCTGATATATGACTTATATGTATGTGCTAGAATCGGAAGAGAGTCTAGTTTCTGGATTTTCTATTATGTAGCAACAAGAATCTTAGATTCGGTACAGTAGTGTCATACTGTCCAGAACTAAAAAAATTCGTTGTTTTGACTATTATGAGTTGTTTTTATCAACCGTTGCAATCACTCTTTCATCTTAGACTTATTTCCTATTTTTGCCATGTTTTTAGCCTGTTTGTATTTGTTCACACATGTTTATTGATAATAAAAGAAATCAAGCCGGGGTTTTAAGGGAAAAGATCGAGTAGTGGACAATATAGAAATGCATATTCAGAAGGGACTCGTTTCTCACTGTTTACCGTGGTACCTATTGTTTATCTCTAGATGCATGAGGGCATGATCCATGACACTGTTTGTTATTACTGTTACTGTTATTGTTTGTCTGAATATATTGCCCGATAGAAGTTTCACTACAAAATCTTAAAGCGAAACTATTTGATGCAGCAACCATATGGTAAAATCTGGGACACATGAAGTGCTACCTAGTTAGTAATAAAGATTAGACATATCCTGTTACAGTTACTGTGGACTTTACTTATAACTCCCTATTCCAGTTGCACGTATTTTATTACGTGAATTTTTGTACTTCAATTTTCAGATCAGTTTTATTTTTCTCTTCGGACTCTTTATCTAAAGCCAGAATATTTTTCTGATCAATTCTATAATTTTGTGATTTTTCGATCGGAGTTTAAATACAAATTTTAAACCCCGATTAATCCTAATACTAATCCTAATCCTAATCCTAATCCTACCTAACCCTACACCTTATTTTCTCCCCCCCCCCCCCTAATTTTCTCCTTCTACACCTAACTCTCATTTTTCCACACATCCTTTGATTTTTCTACACCTCTCCTATCCCTTCCTTTCTATATATATACACACACACACATGCAGAGCTCCTACCTCTTTCTCTTCTCTTATCTACATTCTTCATTTTCCCTTCTTCTCTCCTTTGCCTTCTTCACACCCGAGAGCTCAAGCAACACCCAAGCTCCACTTTACCTTCCACCTTCGAGCCAACGACTCCGCTTCTACGATCCCGTGAACCCCGAAAAACAACCCGACGCCGTGCCACCTTGTTGTTTTCATCGCTCACCGTTGCTACCGTTAGCTACCGTCTTGCCACCATTCTTACCGCCGTTGTGCCGCCGTCCGTTGCCGACATCGCTTCTTTCCGTGGTTAACACCACCACCGAAATCGTCACGTTATAAGGCAAGTACCTTGTACACTCTTTTTGTTCTCGTACAAGCATTTTCCTTGGACTCGTGGCAAGTAGTCTAGTTATCATCATATTTTATTGTCAAACTCCATTCTAGTCACTTGTTTCATGCTATATCAACTCAAGAGTGAACCGTTAACACATTTCGAATCGTGTTATCGAATATCGAATATCCAACCTTACTATCTCTAAAATTTCTTGACCTTGCACTAAGAATTCGACCATGTTCCCAATACTGGATTGAAGATTTTCTACATGGAAATCGTAGCCCATCGAGTCCCGAATCCAGAAAATCTTACGGTTTCTCAATCGGATCTATAGATTGTGAGATATCGCGATTTTAGTACTGTCATATTGTGAATTTCTGAACCTGCACGGGATTACTAACCGGTATCTCGTACTGAGAATTTGACCATGTTCCCGACACTGGATCGAAAAACTTTCTGCATGAAAATCGTAGCCCTTCGAGTCTAGAAATCCGAAACATCCTACAGTTTCTCAATCCAATGTATAGATTGTGAGATATCGCAGTTTTAGTATTGTGACTCCGAATTTCCAGAATGCGCGCGAAACATCGAAACCAGCAAAGAATGAATTTGTACGCATAGCTACTGTCTTTAGAATGTATCGTGTGAATATGCGTTGTAACCGAAAAAGAGTCCACTTTCTAGAATCTCTGACGGAATCAGATTTGCTTTTCTGTAACAACGTGAAAGTGAATTTGAATGCAGATATGTCAAGTTGTCTAAAATTTCATCTATTCATTTTTGCATATAAACCCGTTATTTTTCATATTTAATGAACTGAATGAATTATTGTTCTTGTAATAATCACTTGCATAGATATAATAGGTTGATACCATGTATTTTATACTACTTGATAATTCTATAATAACTACTCTCGATACATGTACTCGTTTTACGTCTCATGTCCATGATTACTGCCATTGATATTTTCCTTGACTAAACTATTTGATTACACCGTTCTACTAGTCGTACCAACTACATATTCATAATTAATCATAAAAGAATAAAAAGCCGAGGTTATAAGAGTACGACTTAATTATGGACAATATAGGGGAGTATACTCGGAAGGGGGCCCGTGTTTTCCAAAATAGTGATTCTTGATTCTTGATTCTTGATTCTTGATTCTTGATTCTTAATTACACAATTCTTGATTACATAATTCTCGATTACATGATTCATGATTACATGTCTTGATACTATCACTGGAAGACCCGAGTACATAATCCTATAGAATTCACTACTTAAGTCTAAACATCACATGATTGATATGCACCGAACTTGTGGTATGGGACACAGGATTGCGTGCATTAGATAAGTTAATAAAATAGATAAAACTTGAGATCTTCACTAAGCATGATTCTTGATTATATGACTCTTGATTACATGACTCTTGATTACAAGACTCTTGATTACATGATTCTTGATTACATGACTCTTGATTACATGACTCTCGATCCTTGATTACATGATTATCGATTAACTGAGCCTAGGTTATCAATTGCTTATATCTTGAAGTCTAGAATACACTAGTTACAGTTATTACTTACATGATCATATTGTCCCAGTTCCTTGTTTACTTCCATATTGTATTTGTACTCCTACTTCTTGTTTCTCCCATGTTATATCTTGTTATATTGCCCTTTTTTCTGCTTGTTGATACTTCCTGCCCGAAACTTGCTCTAACGGGAACTTTTCTATTTTTCTTTGAGTTAATAATTATACAGGTATTGATGGACCCGACGAGCAGACTCTTTAGACGATCGTTGCTGCTTCCTTACTACTTCATGTTGTTTTTCTTTCAGTCTCTATTTTATCTAGTTGTTATAGCGAACTTCTTATCATATTATTTAATTCTGGCACCTTGTACTCCCGGGCATCTTGACCCGATGTTGATGTATTATCCAAATGATGGTTATTCTATTTTCAGTTTATGTGATTATTATATTTGCCTGCGTAAATGTGTTATAAAGATCTTGTTGAGCTTATAATTGTACAGCTTATGGTGATGTATATCATTCGCTGGGTCTCAGTTGCGTCCCTGTATTTCCGTATAGTGGGAAGCGGGGCGTGACAGGTTTTTAGTGGTATCAGAGCCTAGGCTCGAACCATGCTAAACTCAACAATATACACACCACGTGGATCACATGAATGTTAATAACCAACTTGCCATCTGGAGATTTACCTCATTCGAATATGCATTTCAGACTATGGTTCACGGAGGCTCTTCGACTTCTACACCCAGAGATGAACTATCGGAGATCGTCACCATTCTCCAAGAGATGCAACGAATGATGGAGCTACAGCAAGAGCAAAATGAACTGGTGGAAGCTAATCTGGATAGGGTACAGGATGTCGCAAACTCCATTCAATGGGACTTGTTTGTGCACTAGCATAAGAGTTACACCGCCATGCTCAATACCCAGGAGCAGATCCGTAGAGGGTAGACTGCCGTTCAGGGGGCATTACAACTCCTTACTGTCGCACAGTCTACAGGCGGACCGATACGGAGGCCAGTTCAGACCCCGACTACTAGAGCATCACCTTACTCATCGACGACTCCGAAGAAGGACCAGAAGTGCTATTATTGCCGTCGAGTTGGACACATACGCAAGAATTGCTGGAAGGCCAACAACCTGTGTCTTGCATGCGGAGCGAATGATCATAAGGTTCGAGATTGCTCGAAAAGAAAGAGTGTCACACCAATAGGAGGATCAAATCCCAGTGGAGGACAAACTGGATAGTGCAATCAGGCTCATAACTTGATTACAGAGAAGGTAGAGACCACCAAAGAAACAGTTGCTGGTATATTTTGATCTAGTCATACTTCAGTTCCTGCGTCGTTTGTTACCTTCTGTACATTGCATTCATTCCCATCGATCAATCCATTATTGAGTATCATACTAGTTATTTCCTTCTATCCCTATTTTCTTGAATTTTCTGTTGGAAGAGAGTAGGAATTTTGTTGGGCTTTTAGCAAACAAATTGAAAATTGGAATAACAACAAGAAGACTCTTCACTATTTTCTAAAACTGGTATTACTACACCTTACAAATATACACTCTATTCTTTTCTTCTTTTCTGCTTGTTTCTTGTTCTTATCTTGCTTAAATTTTTCTTCTTCCTAAACCTCTCATTTATAGGAATGAGAGATGAGTAACTGACAAATTCTTCATTCCCGTTTCTCCCGTTTCTCTTTGCGGCACCAATCTTGCCACAATTTTTCAACATTGTTTGGTGGGTGGGGCCCACTTTACCAAATAAGTTTGACAACCAATATCTTCGTGTTACCAATCTCTTAATTCTGCTCAATTCATCAATCGCTATCACGTGATATCAGCATCTAGAAACATCACGATCAGAGTGGCTCAGCGGAAGCGTAGTAGAGTCCCTTATTGATTCGTGGAATGAATATCAAAGCAAACTTCAACGTCATCAACAACTCAAGTTTCGATGTTATATTTGGAATAGATAGGGGCCGAAGTGCACATACTGATCATAGGCCAGTTATAGGGGGCGGTGAATTAATGAAGAAAAGACAAAAGAAGAAGAAATAAAAAGAAGAGAAATGAGGAGAGAAGTCAAAGAAAGAAGAAAGAAAAAGAGAAAGAAAGAGGAAAAAGAAAGAGGAAAAAGAAAGAGAGAGAAGTCGGAGAAGAAAGAAAGAGAGAGAGAAGTCGAAGAAGAAAGGAAAGAAGAGAAAGAAGAAGGCAACTCGGGACAAGCTTCGAAGAAAAGAGAGAGTGAGAAGCCGGTAGCAGAGGCGGGAGCAAGAAAGCAAGAGAAAGAGTAGTAGCTCGGATTTTCTTGGCAAATGGAAAGAAAAGATCAAGAATCGGTGGTAGGGATGAAGAGAAAATTGGTGCAAGAAGAAGGAGAAGTGGGTATGAAGAAGTTTTTTTCATCTTCATCATCTTCATCGAGATTCAGCAGGATCTGTATATTTTGTGGCAGTAGCTCTGGCAAAAGAGCTAGCTACCAAAAAGCCGCGATCGAGCTCGGTAAGGAGCTTGTAGAAAGGAATATCGATCTCGTCTATGGTGGTGGGAGCATAGGATTGATGGGCCTAGTTTCTGACGCTGTTCGTGCTGGTGGCCGACACGTTTTGGGAGTGATTCCCAAGTTGCTGATGCCGAATGAGATTACTGGGGGAACTGTGGGAGATGTTAGAGTTGTCTCTAACATGCACGAGAGGAAGGCTGAAATGGCTCGAGCTGCTGATGCTTTCATAGCCTTGCCCGGAGGTTATAGAACACTTGAGGAATTGTTCGAGGTGATCACTTGGGCTCAAATGGGGATCCACAACAAACTGGTGGGTCTTTTGAATGTTGATGGATATTACGAATCACTTCTGTCCTTCGTAGATTCAGCTATGGCTGAGGAGTTTATATCCAGTAAGGCCAGACGCTTCTTGATTTCAGCTCCATCGCCTAAGGAGTTACTAAGAAAATTGGAGGAGTATGTACCAGAACGAGATGAGCTTGTGACTCAGCTGAACTGGGATGTTAGCGATGTCGGTGGTTCAGATTCAGAGCCTAGACATTAAATTGTCGAGTCCTCCAGTTAAGGATGCACAATTTATCTTTAGTTGTTTTCGTGCCTTTGTACTCCTTGTTTCTTTTATCTTCTGTTGTACCCTTCATTGAAGTGTATTGCATTTACTTCTTAAGCTATCCTATATCTCGCTTATGTAAATTTCGAGGACGAAATTTTTTGTAAGGTGGGTAGGATTGTAACTCCCTGTTCCAGTTGCACGTATTTTATTACGTGAATTTTTGTACTTCAATTTTCAGATCAGTTTTATTTTTCTCTTTGGACTCTTTATCTAAAGCCAGAATATTTTTCTGATCAATTCTATAATTTTGTGATTTTTCAATCGGAGTTTAAATACAAATTTTAAACCCCGATTAATCCTAATACTAATCCTAATCCTAATCCTAATCCTAATCCTGCCTAATCCTACACCTTATTTTCTCCCCCCCCCCCCCCCAACCTAATTTTCTCCTTCTACGCCTAACTCTCATTTTTCCACACATCCTTTGATTTTTCTACACCCCTCCTTTGATTTTTCTACACCCCTCCTATCCCTTCCTTTGTATATACACACACACACACACATGCAGAGCTCCTACCTCTTTCTCTTCTCTTATCTACATTCTTTATTTTCCCTTCTTCTCTCCTCTGCCTTCTTCACACCCTCTGCCTTCTTCACACCCGAGAGCTCAAGCAACACCCAAGCTCCACTTTACCTTCCACCTTCGAGCCAACGACTCCGCTTCTACGATCCCGTGAACCCCGAAAAACAACCCGATGCCGCGCCACCTTGTTGTTGTCGTCGCTCACCGTTGCTACCGTTAGCTACCGTCGTGCCGCCATTCTTACCGCCGTTGTGCCGCCGTCCGTTTCCGACATCGCTTCTTTCCGTGGTTAACACCACCACCGAAATCGTCACGTTATAAGGCAAGTACCTTGTACACTCTTTTTGTTCTCGTACAAGCATTTTCCTTGGACTCGTGGCAAGTAGTCTAGTTATCATCATATTTTATTGTCAAAATCCATTCTAGTCACTTGTTTCATGCTATATCAACTCAAGAGTGAACCGTTAACACATTTCGAATCGTGTTATCGAATATCGAATATCCAACCTTACTATCTCTAAAATTTCTTGACCTTGCACTAAGAATTTGACCATGTTCCCAATACTGGATTGAAGATTTTCTATGTGGAAATCGTAGCCCATCGAGTCCCGAATCCAGAACATCTTACGGTTTCTCAATCGGATCTATAGATTGTGAGATATCGCGATTTTAGTACTGTCATATTGTAAATTTCTGAACCTGTACGGGATTACTAACCGGTATCTCGTACTGATAATTTGATCATGTTCCCGACACTGGATCGAAAAACTTTCCACATGAAAATCGTATCCCTTCGAGTCTAGATATCCGATACATCCTACAGTTTCTCAATCCGATGTATAGATTGTGAGATATCGCAGTTTTAGTATTGTGACTCCGAATTTCCAGAATGAGCGCGAAACATCGAAACCAGCAAAGAATGAATTTGTACGCATAGCTACTGTCCTTAGAATGTATCGTGTGAATATGCGTTGTAACCGAAAAAGAGTCTACTTTCTAGAATCTCTGACGGAATCGGATTTGCTTTTCTGTAACAACAGAAAAGTGAATTTGAATGCAGATATGTCAAGTTGTCTAAAATTTCATCTATTCATTTTTGCATATAAACCCGTTATTTTTCATATTTAATGAACTGAATGTATTATTGTTCTTGTAATAATCACTTGCATAGATATAATAGGTTGATACCATGTATTTTATACTACTTGATAATTCTATAATAACTACTCTCGATACATGTACTCGTTTTACGTCTCATGTCCATGATTACTGCCATTGATATTTTCCGTGACTAAACTATTTGATTACACCGTTCCAGTAGTGTAATACCCCGTATTTCTGAAATATATATATGGTTTGAAATATATATAATGAAAAAGGAATTTGACTTAGTCCTATAGAATTGCTCTATAGGAGGGATTTATAAAGAATTAATTTGGATTTGAAATGAAAAGGATTCTTGGAATCCGGTTTGTAAGAAGGAGGGGGGACCCACCGGTTTGAGAATAGAACAGCACTTGTGCTGTTTGTTGAGAATTGTTCTCCCACGTGATGACGTGGAGAGAAAGAATGGTGGGGCCCGGTTCCTTTGTAAAGGAATTAATGAAAAAAAAAGGGGATTTGAGTATGGATTTAGTACCATATCGTTAATTGGTTTGAATAAAATATAGTATAAATAATAAATGCCAAGGATCAAGAGTCACCAATTCGGTTAACCACCTTTTGAGAGGCAGCCTGTGGTGGGCAGTTGTACTACATAGTATATAATTTGTCTTATAAATTGTATAAATTGTCCGAGCCCGGGGCAGGGGTGTTACAAATGGTATCAGAGTCAGGTTTCGACACCGAGTGTAGGAGAGCAGTGAGTTATGGACTCCAGGATGATCGGCGGAGTGAGACAGACA
The DNA here is from genome assembly GCA_017893485.1 of Hemerocallis citrina. NCBI lineage: Eukaryota > Viridiplantae > Streptophyta > Magnoliopsida > Asparagales > Asphodelaceae > Hemerocallis > Hemerocallis citrina. Next base: position 152,978 of record JACEHZ010000205.1, read on the forward strand.
ATCCCCAGAAGTCTGGGATGATGGGCAAAGATCCACAGAATGATCCACAGAGCGGGATTGGTCTCCAGAATTCCAAAGATGAGAGTGACACTCACAGAAATGCTCTGCATCGGCTAGAAAGTAGATCCTGCACTAGATTGTGCATGCCCCGTGCTCATCAGCGAGAACGCTGATTTCTGAAGGGGGGTGTATGTAATACCCCGTATTTCTGAAATATATATATGGTTTGAAATATATATAATGAAAAAGGAATTTGACTTAGTCCTATAGAATTGCTCTATAGGAGGGATTTATAAAGAATTTATTTGGATTTGAAATGAAAAGGATTCTTGGAATCCGGTTTGTAAGAAGGAGGGGGGACCCACCGGTTTGAGAATAGAACAGCACTTGTGCTGTTCGTTGAGAATTGTTCTCCCACGTGATGACGTGGAGAGAAAAAATGGTGGGGCCCGGTTCCTTTGTAAAGGAATTAATGAAAAAAAAAGGGGATTTGAGTATGGATTTAGTACCATATCGTTAATTGGTTTGAATAAAATATAGTATAAATAATAAATGCCAAGGATCAAGAGTCACCAATTCGGTTAACCACCTTTTGAGAGGCAGCCTGTGGTGGGCAGTTGTACTACATAGTATCTAATTTGTCTTATAAATTGTATAAATTGTCCGAGCCCGGGACAGGGGTGTTACAAGTAGTCGTACCAACTACATATTCATAATTAATCATAAAAGAATAAAAAGCCGAGGTTATAAGAGTACGACTTAATTGTGGACAATATAAGGGAGTATACTCGGAAGGGGGCCCGTGTTGCCCGAAATAGTGATTCTTGATTCTTGATTCTTGATTCTTAATTACACAATTCTTGATTACATAATTCTCGATTACATGATTCATGATTACATGTCTTGATACTATCATTGGAAGACCCGAGTACATAATCCTATAGAATTCACTACTTAAGTCTAAACGTCACATGATTGATATGCACCGAACTTGTAGTATGGGACACAGGATTGCGTGCATTAGATAAGTTAATAAAATAGATAAAACTTGAGATCTTCACTAAGCATGATTCTTGATTATATGACTCTTGATTACATGATTCTTGATTACAAGACTCTTGATTACATGATTCTTGATTACATGACTCTTGATTACATGACTCTCGATCCTTGATTACATGATTATCGATTAACTGAGCCTAGGTTATCAATTGCTTATATCTTGAAGTCTAGAATACACTAGTTACAGTTATTACTTACATGATCATATTGTCCCAGTTCCTTGTTTACTTTCATATTGTATTTGTACTCCTACTTCTTGTTTCTCTCATGTTATATCTTGTTATATTACCCCTTTTTCTGCTTGTTGATACTTCCTGCCCGAAACTTGCTCTAACGGAAACTTTTCTATTCTTCTTTGAGTTAATAATTATACAGGTATTGATGGACCCGACGAGCACTCTTTAGACGATCGTTGCTGCTTCCTTACTACTTCATGTTGTTTTTCTTTCAGTCGCTATTTTATTTAGTTGTTATAGCGAACTGCTTATCATATTATTTTAATTCTGGCACCTTGTACTCCAGGGTATCTTGACCCGATGTTGATGTATTATCCAAATGATGGTTATTCTATTTTCAGTTTATGTGATTATTGTAACACCCCGAATTCCAAATACAACTGAATTCGAGAGTTCTACAGGATCTTTTCACTTCTTTCGTACAATTTTACAAGGAATTTAAAACTTTTATTTCAACAATAATTACATCAAAGTCTTTTACATCAATAAGCAGCGGAATTAATAAAATACAACAATAATGAAAGTACAATTGTTACAACTTTAACATTTAAGTAATCAACAGCATCATCAATCATCTTTATATCTTCATGTAACTCCATTTCCTGCATATAAAACTGTGGGCGCGTCAGTTGCTTACAACTGACGAAATATTATACACGGTCATCCTCTCTATGCCGGAAACAGTATAACGATTCTTAAATACTTTAGCAAACACAATCTTGATCACAAACAAAGCTACAAAAGGGACTATCCTGTTGATGTTGTGTTGTGCGGTGCACTTAGTCCTTAATGCAGTTATTTATGTTACATGACACTAATGCACACTTGTTCGGAGTCTATGCATCTAATACTATATAGGTCCGAGGGCAAGCCTCTTAATCGTTCTTCATCTTTGTAGGGTTCAATCCCTCGTTATGACTTAATCTACTACTGTAACTACGGTAGTGTCTTAGATGATCTATGAGTGCAAGCACGTGTACAGAAACTGGAGGGGAATCCCACGTCATGTCACAACTCATCGTGAAGAACCTATGGACAATTCAGCCTCCTTCATGGCACACGATCCTCATGCAGTCACCAAACATCCCACAAGTATCACCACAGGGACGGTACCCTGGAGCAGTATCCACGTCATGTCACGACGCATAGTGAAGAACCTGTGAAATACTCTCCGCCGCCACGGCACCCTGGAGCCGTATCCACGTCATGTCACGACTCATCGTGAAGAACCTGTGAAATACTCTCCGCCGCAAATCCGATGGCTCTCACTCGTGTTTTTCTCCTACTTTCATCACGTCTCCACTATGTATTAATCCTTAGTTTTTATTAGAATCATGAACAAAATCAAAGCTCTAGAGTTAGCCTCTCCACCAAACCGGACTTATTCATTCATTTCAACATGACCAACCTTGGTCTTTCTTTCCAATAATTCATTTCAATTTCTTTCCAATTGCCGGGGGAGACTTAGCTACTCTTTCATTTCAATTCCAATTCATAATTTCCAACATTGAGCGTTACTAGCTCATAAGTTCATTTTTCATAATCATAATGGATTTTCTTTTCCATGTTCATAGCTTTCTCATATTCATTTAATTCTCATGATTCACAATAAATGATTCACTTCATGTACATTCATGCAAGAACAATAGAGTTTACCAATATCCAGATTCACAATCTTTACTACAAACAAATCATAAGATTTCAGATATATCAAAAGCACTCTGGACAGTCGACTTGGAACTCCACCAGTCGACTTATCCAGTCAAATACAGTTCATTAATAACACTCGGAAGAGTCGACTGCTGCACACGGCCAGTCGGCTGTTCCGCAGTTTCCACATTTAAATGTCATTCAATTAACAGACGACTGTCATTCAAATCAGTCGTCTGTACAGAGTGATTCAACTATACATTTTCTACTCAGTACGGTCGACTGCTACAAGCATTCGGTCGACTGAACAGGTTAAATTTCGATTTAAAAAATCATCTTTCCTTCTGATCATCAATACCCACATTATATCATATTCGTATCAACATAACTTGCAAATTCTTATCATAACATCATTTCAATTAAACGTAAATATCACATAGCTAATGTTTCTCTTCTCAAGGGAATTACTACGCATGCACCTTCATTTATCGTTTACTTGTAGAGATGAATACTAATCTCAATTTAACCCACTAAAATATCTTATTAAAAAATACATCATTTCATGGAACTCTGAACTGTACATAATATATTTCAATAGGCCAGTCGACTGTTCACATCTCCAGTCGACTGTGCATGTTACTTCTAGTTCTCTAATTTTCACTAGTTCTTTTTCATCCATTCATATTTTCTAGATTGTATACCACATGGAAAAGGTTGATTTAGCAATCGTTTTATCCCTTCAGTTGCATACACACACACAATTGAATCTTTAGTCTCAAAAGGATTTTAATTTAGAGGTCATGAGAAAAATATCCGCCTCGTACCAGTCGACTTGTCCACTTGACAGGCGACTGTATAGGTCATTTCAGCCCTTTAAAATGTCATTGCACACTCATGTGTTAATCAATCAGTAGGTCATTTTCAATTAAATGTGTACCCTTATTAACCATTATTCATGCATCAACATTCAATATAACACTAGCGTAATTCCTACTTAGAAAATTAATCCACATTCAATCATTCATTTCCACAAGCAATTCTACTTTATAATATGAAGAATTCACCCACTATCATTCATTTTCTACTCCTAGATTAGAAAGCATTTAAGAAACACCCACCTAAATTGAAGATTTGTACTCAAATGGACTCCTAGAATTAGGAGCTCCTAAAGAAAGCTCCATTTGCAACTCCTCGAAATCCGCACACCGAGGAAATCCTCCAAGCTCCACATTTCGGCAAGCATCCATCATCAAGAGCATCTCCATCCCCACTCCATTCGGCAACAATGAGGACAAACTCCCATCTCCTTCCATATACACATACTATGTATGTACATATATACATTAGTATATGTATATAAACAAGTGGAATGGTTGATTAGGTAGGGAAAAGGACAAGGCTATGCTGGTTGGGGTTGCTTTCGGATTGGCAAGAGAGAAGGGAGAAAAGAGATGAGGGAAAGAGAGACTAAGGGGGGTATTTTATAGATTAACTAGTAGGTAGTTATGACAACCACCCCACATGAACTCCACTAACCCCATGATTAAAATTTGCTTTCCCTCCTATTTCCAAAATCAAAACTCCAGAATTTCCCTCCTCTCTAAACAGCCCGGTCCCCCCAAAAATGTGCACATAGCACGTGTGCACGTGCACGTGCTTTGTGTACAAAAACAATTTATTTATTTAATCCCTTTAAAAAAACTTATTTAAATTTGTAATAAATATGCAAAATTAAATTTAAAATTATACTTTTCATGCACAATTAAAACGGAAGGAAAAACTTCATGAAAATTTATTTTGAAGGACGAACGCGCTTACAACACGTGCACCAAAACACGTGCGTCGCCCGTAAAATCTCAAAAAAATGAAAAATTGATTTTATCAACCGAAAAATATTTATAATCAATTTGGAATGCAATAGAAAGTATATTTAACATACATATTTGATAATATACTCAAACGTACAGAAAACACGTGTATTGCACGTAGAAAATTCATTTTAATTAAAATAGACAAAAAATTGAATTCCGTTTACAAAAACAAATTCAAACATGTTTATAAAAATAAATGATTGAAATTCATTGAAAATTTTGCACATAACGGTGGAATACCCAAAACCGACACGTGCATCGATAATACGTAAAAAGCACGTAAAAACTTAAAGATTGAAATTCAGCATTCGAGTTGTCTCAAATGTGATTTTTAAGAATACGGGATTGCATAAACAATTGGAATTCAAAATACATATCAAAATACGTTATGGATATAGTCAATAATAGTACAAAATGCACGTGCGTAACACCTGATGGCAAAATTGTCATTTAAATTTTGCGGGGTGTTACAATTATTATATTTGCCTGCGTGAATGTGTTATAAAGATCTTGTTGAGCTTATAATTGTACAGCTTATGGATGATGTATATCATTCGCTGGGCCTCAGTTGCGTGCCTGTATTTCCGTATAGTGGGAAGCGGGGCGTGACATTACTGTTACTGTTGATTACTGCTACCGTTGACACACTGTTACTGTCATGCTTCTCCTGTTATCACTACACTGCTTACCGTCATCCATAGACTATTATATCTGCTACCTTCTCCATGTTAGTAAGTTTAGTTTATTTTTTCCCTTCATTTTTCCTACTTGTATTGCTTACCGCCCGGACTTGCAACTAACGGGCGTTATGTTTTCCTGTTTTCATATTCTTCCTTGTAATTACCATATGAGCAGGTTTTGCTAATCAATTGTCTACTGGAGTTGGTGAGAAAAAGTTTTGAGCTACACAATTAGAATTATTTGCTTAAAATATTTTAATGAACTATTTTATTTCATGAACTGTATTGAGACTTGTATTTGGGCTTATTGTCCCGGAATTATTGTTTTGTTTCGGATCTGGTATTTGTTGGAACATTTATTATTAATGCAATAAATACTGTTGAGTTATGATTGTTTTTGCAAGCCTGGTTGGAGTATACTGTTATGATGAGACAAACAGATTCGTACAGCTTATGGATGGTGAAAACTATCCGCTAGGCTTAGTCACGTACCGTATTTCGTATTCTTTTGGGAAGCGGGGCATGACAGATCTGAAGTGGCGAGGTAGAGGTAGAGCATCTCTCCTGGCTTGGGCTTGCTCAGGAGCAGGGGATTGACTATATAGGCCTTGAGTTTCTTAAAGGACTCTAACTGTGCTTGCCCCCACTCAAAGCCTTTTGCCCCTCTTAGGGCCTTGAAGAACGGGAGAGACTTCTCCCCTGACTTGGAGAGTAAGTGTCTGATGGCAGCGAAGCGCCCTGTAAGTCTTTGGACTTCTTTAATGCTGAATGGGGAAGCCATGTCCAAAATAGCTCAAATCTTCTCTGGGTTAAGGACTCAAGGAAAAGAAGTAGACACCTCAATAAGTGGAAGCAACTCACCTGAAGATCAACAAGCTGAGCAAGGAATTTAGGGCAATGAGATCCTAGGTTTAGGTTAAGTAGAGGTGCACGATAGCAGTTCAATGCCCTCTCTTCAATCTAACTCTAGGTCATCTCGAACTCTAAATTATCTCCTTAAATATGTAATTCAAAAAATGTGTATGATTTTTTAGTTTTTACTACATGTATTTGTGTATAATTTGATTATTGTAAAAACTTATCCAAAGTTGAAATGAATAATATCTACAATTTTGTTTCATTCTTAAACATGTTCTACATTTTTTTGTGTGGATTTAAAGTATTAAAAAAAATTTAAAAATTAAAAAAAATAATACCAGGCCAACCTGGACCGGCCCAACTCGGGTCGAGTTAGACCCGTAAGGGTTTGCGGGTTGGTTCGGGTCGAGGTTTTGGAATTCAAACCTGGCCCATGTATTCACCCAACTCGGCCCGGGCCCGCCCCTTGCCCTGGTAGACCCGTCGGGTTGGGGCCCGAACTGGCCCACCCGGCCCATTTGCCAACCCTAACTGAACCCCCCATTATCTTCATGTAACATGTCTGAGCCACTTTTTGACTTCCTTTGACCTCTCCTACCTTGGTTAGAGTGGAGAACTTTATCTTCATGTGAAACGCTGAAACTACGGCGTGGTGGATCGCCAGGCTGAGGCAGTCAAGGATGGCATTACAAGAAGCCTCCTTATTTACAACCACGATTTCCATGGCTTCGGTCTGAATAGTAGGGGCTTTGCTAGCCGTTATGTCGATGGTGACAATTGCTTCGATTTGGACCAGAACCCCAGAAATCCCATGGAGGTTGTACCTGACGAGTTTTAGACGGTCCTTGGAGATCTTGAGGCCTTAAAAAGCTTATAGGAAGAGAATGTATAATCGGAGGTTTGATAGCATAAGCAATAAGGAAGCCAAAATATAATATTATTTCTACTGTTATCTACCACGATGCGGTGTACCTTGTAATTCGCCATGGAAAGGCTGATCACTAAGACGTCGTAGTAAAGGGTTCAGATGCCTTCAAGATCTTCGTCCGAGAAAGTTACTGGGACTCTCGGATGAACTCCTTTTGGGAGAAGTTGGACTCCTCTCACCCATAGGACCTCTATGGATGGAATGAAAAATGGTGATCGGTTCTGAGTCTTGGGACTAGGGATCTTATTGCGCACGTGTATTGACTGCTCGAGCCCGTGGGGGTTTGACCTTGTCCTTCTGAGTATACTTGGAGAGGTGACCATGACGATCGAAAGCTTCAATTTCATCTGTGAGGGATCGACACTCATCCTTGTCATGGCCATGGTCCCCATGGAATTGGCATCATCAGCTCTTATCCTTCCTCATGTTTACTGGGTTCATCTTAGGAGGGGGGTGGAGTAGTCAATCTTCCACGATTTCCTTGAAAAAAAATTGATATGTTGGTGTTGAGCGGAGTGAACTTATTGAAGTGAGGGACCTGAGAAGGGCTATGTTGGTCGGACCCATCCTTTTGGGGACTTCTTAGGCCCATATTCATTTGCAATTCTTCGTTTGTTTCCAAATGAGGGATCAATTTAGTTCTGGGGATGAAGAACCTCCTCATCCCAAATGTACTTCTCACAATTTTGTAGGAGCTTGGAGAAGTCCTAAGAAGGCTTCTTGGCATGGTATGCTTTGAAGTAGGTGTCGCGGACATTGTGTCGGAAGGCGGCGGCTGCTACCATCGAGTCAAGGGCTGGGATGGACCTGGAATCAGCAGTGCAACTCAGCCGTCAAGCATCTGACAAAGTCCTTGAATGGCTCCCCTGCCATTTGCTTCAATTAAAGCAAGAAAGCACTCGTCTTCTCAGTCTTGCAACTGCTGACACGGTGTAAGAGGAAGAATTATTCAAGCTGGCCAAATGAGGAGATTGACCTTAGAGGGAGACGGGAGTACCACTCCCGTGCTAATATCTGCAAGGTTGCTGGGAAAGTTCTACAGAGGACTGCGTCGGAGGTTCTGTAGATCATCATAAGAATTTTGAAACTCTCTATGTGATGGATGGGGTCGGCTTCACCATCGTATGACTCGAAGGTGGGGGGCTTGAAGTTCATGGGGATGGAGCTTCGAGGATAGCTCTTATGAAGAAAGGTCGGATAAGGTGGTATCCCCCGCCTCGGCGACCCTCCTCACGGCCAATCTGACAAATGTGGTTCTCCATCTATCGAAGGCGACAAAGCACCACATCTTCTCACCCCTAGGATCGAGTTGACCCACAAGATTCTACTTCTTTCTTGGTCCTGGGGTGCGGACTGCTCGCCTCACTATTCATGTTTGGGGCACCTTGGAGGGCTCTAAGGATTGGTCGGCGAAGTTGCAAAACTTTGCCCGAGTCACGGCCACCTCCTCTTCTCTATTGTCTCTAGGAGGTCGCCTACTGATTGGAGTCAGTCTCCTTTTGCTTCTTCTTCTGTGTGGAAAAGGTGCCCGACGAGAGATCTGTCGATGTGGTGAAGGACTCTTCTAGCTCCTAGGGCATTCTGAGAGGGAAGCACCCTCTCGGGTGTACCTTTCATCTAAGCGCATACAATGGTCTATTCCTTTCCGTCGAGCGTTAACAACCTTGCGAAGTTCTAACCTCACATGATGTATCGAGGAGTGAGTGGATGTGCGGACCAACAACCGATGCTCTAGATCGAGTGGGATTCAGGAGTATGGTGTTGGGAGCATACTGACGCAACCCTGTTGGGAGGCTGCGATAGTGAATGAGGATCCCCTAGCGGCTGGTAGTAGTCTCTGATTCCTTTCTTCCATGAGACATGGCTAGAGGTAGTGGATGTATCTGATCGGAAATGCAGATCTATAGCTTTTCCCACAGACAACACCAATTTTGTTGCTGCTAATTTTGGTGTGGGAGCAATAAGATTATGAGTTCTTTTATTGATGGAGGAAGCACCGATCCGGACCGTCGATCAGGATCTAGATGGCTGGAAATACTTGGATTTGAACCTGGATGGTTGGGAACGCCTGGATCTGGATATGGATGGCTATAACACCTAGATCTGGATCTGGAAGGCTAAAAATGTTTGCGGACCTGTAAACAGCTCATACAGGAGGTGTCTCTGGCGTAAGACTCTCTGACGCATATGTCAGTAACCCATAGTAAAGATTAGGGTTTTTTAGTGGAGAAATATTGATCACCTTTTACTAAATGAGGGGTGAGGGTATTTATAGGCAGGGCCGGTCCCGAGATATTTGAGTCCCTGGGCGAAAAATAAAATTGGGGCCCTTTATAAATACACATGTATTTTTATATATATTAATAAAATATAATATAATGACGGGGAACATAAAAACAATACCAGAAAAATAAAGATTACCTTTGTTTTGCTCTATGACACCAAATACTCCATATTTTTCATTAAGCATAGTGATATCGACTCTTGCATCTGAAAAAATAAAAAAATAAAATCAATCACATCTCATCTAAAATGATTTCTTCTTACATTTTTAGAAGCAAAATCATCAATTATATGTTCAACATTAATATTTTTCAACATATTCTTTTCAATACTCAAAATTGCTAATCCATTAACCGAACTTGTGTCATAGTTGTTCGTAAATAAGATTTAATAATTTTAATTTTGAAAAGCTTCTCTTCGCAGATGCCACAATTACAGGCACAGTCAACAAAATCCTATAAGCAACCAAAATATTTAGAAACATATCCGTTTTTTTTCAAACTCCATAATTTTAACTGAATGCCATGGTTTATCTGTTTCATATGCTTCACTTGGTAGCATTTTTGTAATATTTGTAATTCTGAAAGTAAATAATTTGCATCAATATCAGACACCACCATGTTTCAAAGCAATTTCAAGTTGCATACAACAATTTTTCATTTCATCATCATCCAATGAAACTAACCGTGATGCATCAAATAAGAAGCCAAATATGGATTCAAACATTTATATTTGTTCAAATCTACTCTTCAATTGAGGAAGAGCCATATAAACTAAAACAAGAAAATAATCAGTTCTAAAATTTTCTTGAGTAGATTGTTGTTCTCTATCTGTATCAGGAATTTCATCAAAATGTCTCTTTCTAAAAACCCTACGTTTTACAGAAAATAAGGGCTCAATTTCCATTTCAGATGCAATTTCTTTAGCTTCAATCATAGCAGAAGTAAATTCATTTTCTCTATATTTTTCAAAAAATGAAACAAATCCTTCCAAGTTTTTTTATTGCAACATCAAGAAGCATATCTTCAGTCTGCAACTTTTTACTCGTTTATTTTATACAAAATTTTATTCCAAATAACCAAACTTAAAATAAAATAAAAACTTGAAAATTCACCTAATGCTAATTTCTCAGCATCCCAGCTCATTTTAAAATCATCAGAAATTTCTGCTAATTTAATTAAAGCTTGTTTTATTTTGGGAACTTGACTTTTTATTGCTTTTACACTTTTAATGTGACTTTCCCAACCTGTAGTTGATAAAGATTTCAATGTTAATTCATCTACATATTCAAGTAAAAGATTCCATCGCTTTGTTGAATTAGAAAACACATTATAAATGGCTTGACATGCTCCAAAAAAAGATTTTTCTTTTAAACAAGAGTTTGTCATATCACAAAGTACTAAATTGAGAGAATGGCAATCACATGGCATATAAAAATCTCTGGGATTTTTGTCAAGTAACCTTTTCTGAACACCTTGGTGTTTTGCTTTCATATTAGAACCATTATCATAACCTTGTCCCCTCACATTATCAATATCTAAATCAGGAGAGTATATAGCAGCTTGTAACTCTTTAAAAAGGCTCAATCCAGATGTATCTTCCACATTTAGAAACTCTAAAAAATATTCTTCTATTTTTATTGAGTAACTTGCGATATCGACACTTCGTATAATCAAAGTCATTTGTTCTTTGTGACTAGTATCAGGAGTGCAATCAAGAATCACAGAAAAATATTTGCCCTCTTTAATTTTTTTATAATTGCACTCTTGACACTTGATGCTAACATTGCTATCAATTCATTTTGTATTTTATGACTAAGATAATGATAATGAATATTTTTATCTTGAATTAGTCGAAAATGTTGCATCATTACTATATCAAACTCTACTATTGATTCAAAAGAGCCTGAGAAATTTCCATTAGAATCTTCATAGATTTTTCATTTGTTCCACGAAACGCCAAATTATTCATAGCAAGACATTTTACAACAGAAATTATTCTGACCATAACGTGTTAATTTGTAATGGTTTTTATATTTCTTGATTTGCTTTTGTAATTCTTTATAAATTGTTTGATTTGTGTTCAATCTGACTCGCAGTTCAACAAAAGCTCTAAGGTTAATAAGGTGTTAATGACTATTTTTATGTTGTTTAAGCTTATCCCCAAGATGTTTCCAATCATTAATTCTTTCATCTGCTAATTTACTCATAGTATGAACTTTTCCTACCACTTTACAACAAAAACAAAATACCCTATCCAAATCTTTTGAGTAAACCAACCATTTTCAAGTTCTCCATTTGTTAGTTTTTGATAATAAAAAAATTAAGAAAACCCCCTGTTTTGATTATCCTTAGAGAAATTAATATTGGTTTATCTAATAGGACCTTTTTCTACAAGAAAATCTCTCAACTTTTCATCTAAACTATCCCAAACTATAGGATCATATACATTCAAAGATGTTGTAACTTCTGAACATTCATGCACATTGTTTATTTCTATATTATTTTCAATGTTCTCATTTTAAGTAACATTTATTGTTTCTTCCATATTTTTGGTTTGTTCATTTTCATTTTGAACAAAATCTTGAACTTCTTCGTTTACCTCATTTTTAGTTTCATCTAAATCTTGAACTCCTTCGTTTACCTCATTTTCAGCTTGTTTTTCTGAAGAAACATTTATTTTCTTAAAAAATTTATCTAAAGAACCACTTTGAGCTTTTATAACATCTTCTTCCATTTTCTTTCTTTTTATTTTTTCATACGCAGAAGCGTGTTTCTTAGGGAACATTCCTTTTAATCTAGAAATTAAAATGAAATTAATAAAACACAAAAATATAGAATAATTGAACCTGGATAGTGAATGTAGACTTGCAATTCGAAAATTCTCAACTCTGCATTCAAATCAATTGGCAAATCTGAAAACTAAAATTCTCAAATTAAACTTCTAAATTCTAATACTTGTATAAATAAATAAAAAAACAAAGAGAAGGAGTAAAAAAGAATAATGATCCAGTTTTCTTTTTGCAAACAAGCGGATGAAGCATCTTTTTGCAAACAAAATAACAAATATGATGAAGCATCTTCTGCATATGATCTCTCTGAAATATATGTCCAATAATATATTAATATGCACTCTTGTATTTGTAAGTTCTCACCTTCTGTGAACACCACAAGCTGTGTTATATTGCTAGTTTGTAATTTAAATGCACAACAACTTAGCATGTGCATGAAATTTATCTCGTTCACATGTTGCTGGTGTCGCAAATGCAATCTAGTTAAGCTGCAAGGTTTGTAGCATGACAATTTCACTACACTTCGTAACTTAAAGAAAAACTTTTTTTTATAGAAATGAACACTTCTATTTTCATAAATGCTTAGTATTTTGCTTTATCAGTACATGTATGAACTCATAAACTCTTCTTGTTATGGTCTATGGATTTCTATTTCAGATTCTGAATTCTGTAGATATGCATCTAAGAAAACCAAGTAATTGATAATTTGGTGTTCATTTAAACAAATGAATATACTTACAGTTACAGACTTGCAGGGGAAATTCAAGATGTTATGATTATGAGCAAATTGAAGCTGTCCTGTAAAAATGCAAAAAGGATTCATCAAATTCTAATCAAAAGAGGTTCTGATTATGCAATGACCCATTCAATCAAACTGGCCCATTCATCAAATTATAATCATGTGAATGGGCAAGGAGCGAAGCAGAAGGAAATGAATGATATAACCAATATGTTCACTCTAAGTTCGATTATGATAAATATTTTGGTACTTAGGATTTAGGAAACAAACCAATCACTCTCTGTTTGTTAAAGGAAATTTTTATTTGATGTTAATATGATCATTCTCAGAAAAGCCATTCTATCTGTATACAAAATATTAGAAATATTTTGAGTTGTATACTATATATTCTTGTGTTATCATTTACAGGAAAAAACTCCTCAGCATGATTAACGGTCTGCCTACTATCTTTGAGGTTGTGATGGAACTCATGGAAGCACAAATAAGCAAACGAAAGAGAAAGCCTCCAATAGCAGCAGCAAGAACAACAAGTAACTTACAGTGGTCACTGGTCAGTGGATTGTGATTGAAGATTGAAGATTGAAGAAGATGAACTCAGGAACGAAAAAACTAAAATTTGAAGATGAAGTGACACCAAAAGGGGGGAGAGAGAGAGAGAGAGAGAGAGACTACTGTACTGTGGAACTTGAAAATGTATTAGTTAAAAAAGGGGACCTTTAAAATTCCTAGTTCAAATATTAATTACAAACGTATTAATCTCTATCTCTATCTCTTCATATATCTTTACATATTCTCTACATATATAATAGGAAAGGGGTGATGACTGATGAGCCTACAATGTAATTAATTTTTTCTTATTTTCAGTTTTCCCCCCCAAAATTTTCCCCACGTGCACAGCATGTGTAAAATACTAGTCCATTGTACTTAAAAAAAAATTGGGCCCCTCCCCTGAATTGGGCCCTCGGCGGTCGCCCAGCCCGCCCTGGGCCAAGGCCGACCCTGTTTATAGGCTAATAATTAGTTATAGAAGATAGACATGAAAATGTATCTCTTAAAATTCAGTTTGAGATTCTCATAGTGATTTGGGAGAATTTGACTAACACTATGATTAGTTGGAAATCCCCATCTTCTTGGACCGCCAGTAAGTCATAATTGTAGATCGGGTTGAGTTGATAGGCCAGAAGACGGCCATGTTCTTCTAATAGGCATGTTGCTGTTGTAAAATAACTGTATTGCCCTTAGAATCTTTGAGTTGCGTAGTGAGATCATGTGACTTCGATTTTACCCATATCAATCTTTTTCCCCCCAAATACAAGGAATATTTGGGTAATAGAGTCCATTAGTTTTGGATTTTTTTTTAATATTCCACTTGCATATGTAATTACAATTTTTGTATTTGCAAACTACTAAACACTCCCTAAAACTGGGAGTTCGAATTTTAAAAAAATACAAATTGGATCATTACAAGTGTTGATTTGGTTTCCTCTAAATAAATAGTTTCAGCCAATGTTTGTAAGGTGTACTCATGTCCATCATCCAAGGAGTACTCATGTCCATCATCCTTTTGGCTATATTTCTCCCCCCCCCCCCCCCCCCCACACACACACACGCACGCACGCGCGCGCGCACACACACACTCACAAAAAAACCCCACCCACCAAAAAAAAAGGAAAAAAAGACAAGGATATGCAAGCCCTCTTATCCAAAAACTGTTCACGTGCTCTACATATAAATATGAAGATTATAACATCAGACGATTTAGATGCAAGAGGAAATTTTCCATCGAGAGATCCTGCTGTTTTGTAGTCTTTTTTATTTCGTTTTTAATTATTTTGTATAGCCTTTTTTTTTTAGATATGACACTAGCATTTTAGGATTTTTAAACGAAATAGGCCACTTTTAAATTAATTTCCAAAACATACCATTTTCAAAACTAATTTTGAAGATAGACCAGTCCTCATAGGCCGTAATACCGAACTGCGACCTCTTCGAGAACAACTGCAGCCTCCGTACATGCCATATAACACCAAGACTTAGGAAAAGATTTCTAAGCGTAAAATGTGAAAAATACGAGGCCGCAGTTGGGCACTACGGCATCGATATACCATAGGATGCAGTTCACAACTAAAGCCTAAGTACATATTATAGCTAATATGCTGCGAGAATTGGGACCCAGCTTTTAGCATATAACATAGGCCGTAGTTCACAATGCAGTCTCAGTTATATGCTTCATAGGACCCAATTTTTAGTTAACTATATTTGCCCGTGGGCACGTGCCTACGGCACGTCTTCGGAACGATACAACACACGAAAAGCCTTGTAAATAGTACAACAACAATTATGTAGTTCAAGTTTAAACAGTATGATAATAATTAGTTGTAAATAAAAGTCCATGTTTCTATTAGTATATGTTGAAAAATAATTATAAATGAGGGTGTAAAATCCAACTTCTTAGAATTTTAAGTGTGGAAAATGATGAAATTTAACTATTAAAGAGATATTTGCTATTTTCAATATAACATGTGTAATAAAAAAACATAAAAATTCTGAAAATTTTACAAACCTGAAATCTTAAAATCTAAATTTCTAAGTTATAAAGAAAGAATGGGAGAGAGAGAGGGAGAGAGAGAGAGAGAGAGAAATATGAAAAAGTGAAGAGAGAAGAGAGAGATAGTAATAAGTAATGAGTTTTTTAGTTTTGGGGGAAAATTTTTAATTTTGGGGTTTGAAATTTATGGCGGAAAAATGTTTTTTGTGAGAATCAATCTAGGCCATTGGTTTAATGGGAGATTGAATGAGAGCCACTTGATAGCTTTCTTTGTAATTTATTATATAGATAACTGAGGTCGTGGTAGTAGACTGCGACCTATATTATATCAAGGCAGCAGTATCCAACTGCGGCCTCATATTTTTCACATTTTACACTTAGGGATTTTTTTTCCAAGTTTCGAAGCCTATTGGCTATGATATATACTTAGGCCGCAGTTGTGAACTGCGGCCTCGAAACTGAATATAACGCAGTTCACAACTGCAACTTATGTTATATTGAGACCGCAGTTTCCAAATGCTGCATCGTATTTTTCACATTTTACACTAAGTAAAAAAAAATTCTAGTCTCGGAGCCTATTAACTAAAGATATATGGTGTGTACTGAGGCCGCAGTGCCACAGTCATAAACTGCGACCTCGTTATCGAAGAGTCGCAGTTCGGTACAACGACCTATATAGACTGGTCTATCTTCGAAATTAGTTTCAAAAATAATCTATTTTAAGAATTAGTTTTTAAAAGTGGCATATTTTGTAACACACCGAATTCCAAAATACAACTGAATTCGAGTTCCACAGGATCTTTACGCTTCTTTCGTACAATTTTACAAGGAAATTTAAAAAATTCTTTTATCAGAGTTACATTAAACTTGTACATTATCACAGTGAAAGCAATATTACAATAAATTTACATGAAACAACATTTTATTCATTCTTGCGCAGCATGTATACTTCAATTGTCAGGCATCTTTACCCTGCATATAAAACTGTGGGAGCGTCAGTTCATTCAACTGACAAAATATAATACACGGTCATCCTCTCTATACCGGAAACAGTATAACGATTCTCATTTCTTAGCAAACCACAAACTTGTCACAAACAAAGCTAAAGGGATTATCCTATTGATGTCGTGTTGTGAATGTGCACTTAGTCCTTAATGCAATTATTTATATTATATGACACTAATGCGCACTTGTTCAGAGTCTATGCAGCCCATACTACATAGGTCCGAGGGCAAGCCCTTAACCGTTCTTCATCTTGTAGGGTTCAATCCCTCGCCATGACTTAATCTACTACTGTAACTACGGTAAGTATCCAAGATATTTTCTGACCTACGAACTCATGTTTAGGCGCCCTGGAGGGAATCCCAACGCACTAACACATGACTCATCATGCAGGCATCCTGTGGTAATTCAGCTCCTACCATAGGCATGACACCACCCGCAGTCGTCAAACACCCTACGAGCGTCGCCACCGGGACGGTACTCTGGACCAGTATCCACGCCCTATCATGACTCATCATAGGACATCCTGTGAATACTCTCACGCTGCCAATCCAATGGTCATCATACTCAATATTTTTCTCTTACTTTCATCACCTCTTCACTATGTATCTAAATCTTAGTTTAATTGAATCATGAATAAAATCAACTCTTAGAGTGTAGCAATTCCACTATACCGGTCTTATTCATTTAATTCACATGACCCAAACCTTGGTCTTCTCATTTCAAAATATCATTTTACAATTCTTTCATTGCCGGTATAAGGCTTGGCTATGCCCTAATTCTCAATTTTAACTCATAATTACAATGTCATACTCATAAGATCTTTTCATGATTAATCACAATTCATATTTCAAAAGCATAGTATTCATGTATTCACATCTTTCATAATTCATCACGATCAATAATTCAATTCCACGTGCAATCCATGTGCATGAATAAATTTCAATTAATAGTCACCAACAATTTCGTATATTCCACAAATCTATTATTCACATTTCACAATCTTACTACAACACATTTTTATAATCCCATTTAATCACGCTAGTCACAATTTTCAAAAATTCATCTTTTGTAACTCAAGAATTTCATTTATTTTTCTTTTGTTTAAAAGAGTAATTTAATTTCAAAATTGAGTCCTTTCTTGAAAAAAAACTCAATTTCTTATTCACACTTCATTAAAAGTTGTATAAGCATTTCTTATAAAGTTCCAATAATTTTTCAGTAATTAAAACATATTTTCCCAATTTTTATTCTATTTTAAAAATTCAATTTAATCCAAAAAAATATCTCAAAAAAAAACATTTTTTTCAAACTCAAAAACCCCACCAAGATTTGAACCCACAACCAGCGATGAAACAGACAGCGGACAAGACCAACGCGCCAAAGCCGCCCATCGATTTAACTATGGGTTAAAATCCCTATATGTTCAGTTTCGGCTAATTGGGTTTTTTAACAAAACAAACAAAATACAACGCAGCCTCAAGGTATCGAATCCAAGACCTCCGACTACAATAGGGACCCAAGTCTCTTTCAACCAGTTGGTCTAAGTGGACATATCGATTAGAAGATATTAAAAATGGGGTTTGATCTTATTCTCTGTTCAAAGCTATATTTCAAAAATTCTCAAAACGAATTTGTCTCTTTTTCTCCTCTTTTGAAAACAAAAATATCCAGAATAAAACTACATTTAATTTAACAATAACTAGTGTTTTTAAAGGTATTTTTTTCACTCTTTCGAAACATGTAGTTAGCCTTAATTTGTATTTTATAACACTATTTCGACATTTGAAAACTAACACATATTTGTTCACAAATAAAGATGGTTTCTCACACCAAAAATTCACTACTATGATGTTTTGACACTATGATATTTTTAGAGCACAAAATCAACTTTATAAGTGAGTAAAACTTCTATTTTATTAATTAATCTACACATGATTGCATTCGATTACTTGTATGCAAAAGTACATTCTTTTTCATTTATTCTAATTTTCACATGGCATATATAGCAATGGGGAAATTCAATACATCTATTAGCAATCATTTCTATCAATTCATCTTTAACACACTATTCTATTTAGCATTATTAATCAATAAACATGATGCTAGTCTTTTACTAGTTAATCCACATAGTTCGTATTTAGGACATATTTTGCATACTAACATTAGAAATAAAGAGAACATTCACTTTACTCATAATTAATAAATATAGTAATCAAACAACACACATTTACAAATTTATCAATTCACTTCTAATTAGGCAAGCATGCATTTCATTTCAACTAGTAGCTTATAATAATAATTCAATTTCATTCCCTAGCATGATTTCTACTATAGAAGTCATGAGAAACACCCACCTTTTGAAGAAAAACCAATAAGAAATCTCCTAGAGCCTCCTAGAATGCGAGAGAGTGCCTTTTCCTCCTAGATTGCGATGCAACGGTCTCCTTCTTGCTTCCTTGTCACAAAACCGATAGCTCCAAGCTGAAAAAGGGGTGGCCGGCCTCCAATAGGAACACACACACTCACACTCACACACTAATATATATCTCCTATATAATGTTTTCTTCTTTCAATAGATTATTAGTGTAGAATACAAGTAGATAGGAGGGGTATTTATACTAATTCTAGGATAGATTGGAGGGCTAGGATTTGTTGGATAGTTATAGAATGAATGGCTAGGATAGGAGGGAAAGTTGTAGCAACCACCCACACACAAAGTAACCACCCATGCACATACACCCACACTCCCCATCATCCATGCACAAATCTGGCCACCACTAGTTTGCATTGCACGTGCCACCTGTACCCCTATTTAGAAGTTTGTACAATTTTAATTAATCAAAATGTTCACCATTTGTCTCTACATGACAAGTGTGACCATTTAATTGATTTATTAAATTTGTGGGCTTCACAATTAGTGGGCTTAGGCTTGTGGGCCAAGATTAAAAATAAAGAATTATTAAAGTGGGCTCAACAAATAAAATAGTGTTTTAGGCTTTAGAAATATGGTTTTAGAAAAATAAAGGAAAATGATTGTTCATACTAAAAATGAAATTTTATATATAAAAATAAATAAATAATATACACATGAAATTTGCACGTGCACAATACGTGAAAATCAATATTTTTATTAGAATGAAAGTTTAGGGTATTACAAATAGGAAAAAAACATTTCTAGCTAGCCAAAGTTGATGATGATGTCATGATGCTTTTCATTCAGACCCCTAGCTTTTATTAATTTTATATTTGCATTGGAATACTCTTTTGCAACCATTAGACCACTTTAAATTTCAAATAATCAAAACAAGCCAGGAATTATTAGAAGAGTAAATATTATTTTTAAGAGAGATAATAATTAGAAAAATAAATAAAACATACAAAATAGGTATTATCATAATTATTTTTTTTGGAACAAAACAATATCACAATAGTTATAATGAAAGCAGAACATTAGTAAGGATATTCTAGTCATTACACTATAAGCTATATGCTTAATGCATGCCACTATTCAAAATGACAATCAGGCACTACTAATCGGAATGGCTATTAAGGCGTTTTTTTTGACCTATGGCGGGATAGATGGCAGCGGCAATTCAAAAAACGCCATAAATCTCGCTGTTGGATCGAACGTCGGGACAAACCAATAGCCTATAACGGCGTTATTACAGAGCGCCGTTATAGATCGTTGAGCTATAACGGCGCGTTTCAAACGCCGCGATAGTCTTTTTTCATTTACATTTTTTAATAAAATACTTACATATAACGGTGTTTCTCAAACCGCCGTTAGAGCTATAACGGCGCATCGTAAATGCCGCCATAGGTCTTTTTTCATTTCCATTTTTTAATAAAATACTGACATATAACGGCGTTTCTCAATGCCGTTATATATTTTTAAATAATTTTTATTATCCTATACCGGCGTTTGGGAAACGCCGGGATAAAGTTAACTAAATATTTTTAAATTATTCACCGCATTTGGTGGATCGATATCTATCCCGTCACAAATAATTAATCAAAAATTAAAAATATCTGTAGTCACATCAAATTTAAATGTTCAAATCTTAAAATCACTAATAGCAGCATAATAAACAACCATATAATAACAGACCACAATAAATAATAATTACTTGTCTAAAAACTTTATACCATACGAAGAGTTAGAAATATAAACATCATACATCAGTTTCTTATAACAAAACATAAATAAAGTTTCGACAAAACATAAAAAAACTAAAGTCCAAATACAACTAAACTATGGCAAAGTCTCCTGGTGTGGCTCGGCATTACTTTCATTCTCATCCATATTCGCCCAGTTGTACGTGCGTTACTAGAAGTCGATGGAATTCTCTAGCCCTATATAATTCACAATAGTGTCATTTATTAGTTTATTCACCACACCAGTCAAATGCAATAGTTAAATTTCATACTGATATCATAAAATTTTGCTGATTACTTACAGTTCCACGTATTGGATTTTGAGAGTCGAGATTTTGTTGGGAGATTAATAAAGCAATCATATCTTTCAAGCCGTCAATCTCTGCCTGCATCTTGAACGCATTCGGATAAGATGTACAACTGGATTAAGACAAAAAAAAGCCTCCTCAGCAATGCTAGAAGCTCATTGTGGCTACCTATTCAACAGGATTATTTGAATAAAAGATTGCCCATCGATTATTTGCACATCGATCGAATAAAAAATGTCACAGATTAAAATATCCAACAGGATTATTTGCAATCAAAGATTGCCCATCGATTCATACTGCAAGTAATTATGTTTCTACGAAAAATATAATGATTCTTGAAAGTCTGAAAAAAGTAAAAGTATCACTATTTACCAATTCCCAGGGAGACCAAGATTGATGGTAAATGCAATAGATCAAAAATGTCACATATCCAAGCAGAAAACCTGCAAAATCCCCCTTTAAAAAAAAGAAAAAAGTAAACAGTAAGAACTTAAAATGATAATGATTAGTTAAAAATAATTGAAATATATATATATATATATATATGAGAAACTACAATTTGTTGTGTATCCTGTGAAGAAATTTTGTTTGGCATGATTCCTCTTGAAATCCCTATCATGGCTTCCTGTTCTACAACAAAAGGAAACAAATGCAAATTAGTTATATAGTTAGCTTAATATATATTTTAACTGTCAAATGCTATTGTAAACAGGCTCACTCATTAACAGGAAATAAGAACAACTAACAGTCAATACTGTATCTAAGGGATTTTACTGACCTTGAGTAAGACATATTTTGAAAATCATCACCATATTGATGCAGATGATGGGTGGCTTTTCTGTTTCCGAAGTAGAAGTTTTGGCCCTTCTTTTAGACTTTGATAAGCTTTCGTAGGCCCTTCCCTGAATATCCAAATCCAGATTAATACAAAAAACTTTACATTTCAGTAGGATTTGTCTCGAAAACTATATAAACAGGTATTTCTCTAATAATATCAACATGGAAAGAATATCTAAATCAAAAAAAAAAAAAAAAAAACATTGAAAGAATATGTAATAAGAAATCGTAAGAACTTGTCATACAAAATTCAGCAAATAATACAAAACCATCTCCAGTGATAATAGTAAAGACGAGTATGTAACTAACCTCAACAATTTTTCAGGATCATTGCAACGAAACCAAGCTTCTTTCCATCTGAATAATAGATCGATCATGCTGTCAACAAAAACCATTTAAAATTTAACTTATCTCAAAAGCAAAAAACTAGACAGAAAAAGAAAAACTTTAAATGTCAACATACTTATCATGGTACTGTTTTAACTCTTCATAATATATGAGTCTATTGTCTCTGAGTTGTCGTGAAGTATAAATCAGAATCTTTGGATGACGATCACTAGAACAGAGTGAAGTAGACCTGAAATTGTAGATAAGATAAATATCAAATTATCATTATAGAGAAGAATTGTTATGAATGTAAATTCTTCAAAGGAGGAATGGATGTTAAATTTATATTTTTGTATACTTCACGCAAGACTAGAAGTTCAAATTCTTCGCAAAAGTGACATGAGTCGGAGTACAAAACATCATTTACTATTCAAGGAGAGGATTTCCGAAGTGATGGTTTTCTTCTGTATGCAACGAGTGCGCAACTTGTTCTTGTTTGTCTTCTGTACCATTAGGAAGAAACTGAGTTAGATGCTTCCTCTCCGATTCTGTCAGACATGTTTCCCAAACCTACCAATAAGGTGCGAATTTGTTTGTCTTTAAGAACATGGGCAGATCAAATTCAAAAGTATTAAGCGACAGTCAACATGTATTCTACCTCATAAAAATATAAAAATACCTTTGGTGTAAGGTGAGACACATAGAGAGAAGAAATCGAAGAAGGCGGCAGCGGCAGGGTGCGGCTGAGAGGTGGAGGGCGGCGGGGTGCATCGGCGAGATGGAGGACGGCGTGGAGATAATCGACCTAGATCGATATGAAAAGAACACCTAAACATACTTCTTAAAATGTGTTCAAAGCTCTATATTATCAACCTAGATCGATACGAAAAGAACACCTAGAACACCAGGCTAATATGTAAAAGAAAACAAAGTTTCTATGAAAATACCCAAGCTTTCATTATTTTAGTTGAAACATAAATTCTAATTGCTAATAGTTTGAATTAATCTTCCTATAACTTAACCATAACCATAGAGCAAAAAGACTTAATATTCTAAATGAGTAATAAGAGAATTAAGGTACTAACCTATGAAGGAACATAGAGATACCATATATAAGAGTGATCTTCTTACTCATTAAACAACCACCTTTTTCAGAATAATGCTATGAGCATAGCATTTTCTTCATGTATATGATGGACGAACACAACACCGGTTCAGCTATCATGTAAGAGTTACATCTAGATAAAATTATTGCTCTATAGTCGAACCTGAAATATCTCAGAGGCCATACTTTAATTTCCAACGGAAATGAGATAAAATTCCATGATTTTTGTGGTACATGATGCATAAGAGATAAAATTCCAAAAAAATCTAGAATTATATTTTTATTCTATTAAAATATAATAGATCACATCCATACAGTTAGATTTTGTATTTTGATGCTTGACATATACTTTCCATCTGCTAAAATTCCATCACGAGGAGCAAAGTCTAACTCATATTTTCTTCACTTAAATTTTGGTTGTGTCGAAAAGGACTTTGAAAAATAACAACACAACTTTTACTTAATGCCCCAAATTTTATTTACTATTCTTTAAGACCCAAAACATAAATAGATATAATCTGCATGAATAGATATAATGGACTTAAATTTTATTTACTATTCTTTAAGACCCAAAAAGCAAATGCCCAATTAAATTTGACTGTTATCAAACTTAGCAAGGCACTTTACCTTTGCTTTTTTGGTGTTCCCTTCTAATCCATCAGTTTCAGCATGATCTCGTTTGTGATCCTGAAAGTGAAATAATGTAGCAACAGCATCAGAGACCAGATCGATCAGCTCTAAACATTTCATGTTTGCATTAAACAAGCTAACTGGTACAGGATGCATACATTTAAACCGAAGGAAACTACAGTATGCAGTACAGGATACAATATATAGGTGCCAATTTTGATTCAACATTACCAGACATGGCAATTAGTTAAAGCCTTTCCTAAATTTTTATACCATCCAAAGGAAAAGCATATAATACTTAATGGATAACACAGCTATATATTGCACTTTCATTTCACAAAATTGAAATGCGCACAATCCTAAATGATTACTATCAATATTTGCCCTAATACGCTGGAATTTTGTGCAAATCCCTCAACTATTTTTACAACATACAAGCACATAGCAAAAAATGTTATCAGAAAATTAAAATAAGTTAAATACAGAGGACCTGGGCGTCGACAGAGGGGAGGCAGTGGCAAGGGAGACATGACAACGAAGGGGCGGCAGGTGTTGAAATATAGTAATTGTATATTCTGTTTTCTAATATATAGGAAACAGATTTTCCAAATCTCTCATCTCCCCAATCTTCTCTCAATCTCTTTTATTCTTCTCCAAGAATGTAATTCATATATATAGATGTATACAGTAAAGACAAAACAACAAAAAGAATAAGAATTATTTTTTCCAAAATTATTTTCTTCATGGTATCAGAGCCTAATCAGATCTAGGCCAACTGAAGAAGAAGAAGAGGAGGCTGATCACCTCCATCTTGATCTGATCCCGTTGTTGATCCCGTCACCGATCATCGACCTCGATCCCGTCAGATCCCATCACTGAAAATCCTCCTTACCCGTTGTCGTCACCGTCGCCGCTCTGCCCTCATCCACGACCCCGCCACCACCCATCGACTGCTTCTCCCTCCATTGCTTCGTCGCCCCCTCGTCGAATCCATCGTCCTCCAGTCATTGCCCTCATCCTCACCATCCCACTCCGATCACCCCCGACCTCCAGTCGCAACCTCCCACTTCATCACCCTCCCGATGCCAACACCGCAACCCCCTGAGCCTCCTCCTTCTGCTCTTGTTGACAGACAAAAAAACCCCCAATCCTGAACTTTCCTTCCTCCCTGTTTCGACGCCTCCCGTCGCGCCGCCCTGACCCCCCAGCGTCGACGCCGCCCTATCCTGTCGCCAGCACTACAGCACCGCAGTCGTCGCCTTCCTGCCTCTGTCGGGCTGCCTTTACAACGCTGTCCACCGCCGTCGGCCAGATTCCGAGAGCTGCCATTGTGGCTCTCTCTTTTCTACTGTTGCTGTCTCTTTGCTTGGGGTTCTTTGCACGTAGTTTGTGCACGTGTTAATTGTCTGTTTGCTGATCTGAGAAGGAGGGATCTTGATCTTGTGTTTGGCGTTTGGATCTCGGTGTTTGGTGTTTTTGATCCGCTATGGAGTTGCTGTTTTTGCTGTTTTGTTAGAGATTTTGAGCTGTTCTTGGCCAAGTTGTGCCGTTTGCTATTGGCTGCTGAAGATCAGATCTGTTGTTTTCTTGTGCCACTACCATAGGACAAACTGATGGAGCTAAGAAGAATATTGGACTCGCCTCTACATTAGTTACAGCTGCAAGTAATGATGGTAAGGTATTTAATATTTCTGCTTCTGTTATGAATAGTGCATGGATAATTGATTCGGGTGCTACCGACCATATGACTTTTGATTCTAGACAAGTTCAAAATTTTCAACCATCCACTAAATCAACAGTGTCCACTACCAATGGTGATCCTGCCACTATTACTGGTGAGGGTACCTTACACCTCATAAACAACCTAACCCTAGATACTGCCCTAGTTGTGTCATCCTTGAATTTCAACCTATTATCTGTTGCTCAAATAACCACTGCCATACATTGTATTGTAGTTTTTTGGCTTTCACATTGTGTGTTTAAGGATATTCGGACTCGCAAGACGATTGGTTATGGGGTTAGACACGGGAAGCTCTATTACTTGGATTTAGAATCTGAATGTTCGAGCAAGTTGACAAAAGCTCTAAGTGTGAAAGGATCCGAAGATAAGAAGAAGAAATCAAATATTTGGCTATGGCATCGACGTCTAGGGCATGCTTCTTTTGGTTATTTGAAGAAATTATTTCCAAGTTTATTTTTAAAGTTGGATATATCTACCTGTCAGTGTGATGTGTGTGAACTCGCAAAAGGTCATCATGTTTCTTTTTCTCCAAGTTCAAGTAGAAGCTCTCTTCCTTTTATGATTATTCATTCTGATGTTTGGGATCCATCCAAAACCACTATATTTGGAGGAGCCAAATGGTTTGTGACCTTTATTGATGACTGTACCCGTATGACCTGGATTTGTTTGATGAAGTCGAAAAGTGAAGTTAGTGGTTTGTTTCAGAAATTTTACAAGCATGTTATGATTCAGTATAAATCACAAATTCAAGTTCTTATGAGTGATAATGGCGGAGAGTATCTGAGTTCAAATCTACAACAATATTTGGTGGAACACGGAATTGTTCATCAGACTACATGCTCGTATACACCTCAACAGAATGGGGTTGCAGAAAGAAAAAATAGACACTTGCTCGAAGTGGTCCGTGCTTCTCTCATCCATGGAAATATGCCACTCATTTATTGGGGAGAAGCCCTTGCTTCTGCTGCATACTTAATCAACCGAGTTCCCTCTAATATCCTAAACTTCCTCACACCATTTCAAGCATTAACTGAAGCTGTGAATGCACCAAAAGTCGTCAACTTGTCACATCGTGTGTTTGGGTGTGTTGCATTTGTTCATCTTCATCAACATGAATGCAATAAGTTAACTCCTCGAGCTGTCTGCTGTGTTTTCGTGGAATATGCACAGAATAAGAAAGGGTATCGATGCCTGGTTTGGGAGATATACAAGAGCAATGAGGACATTCGGATACTATCAGAGTAATTCTGATCATACTCTATTCTTAAAAAAGAAATAAGGTAAAATTACTGCTCTCATTATTTATGTTGATGATATGATAGTAACTGGAGATGATCCGGAGGAGATGAAAGCATTAAAGAACTACTTATCACAAGAGTTCGAAATGAAAGATCTTGGTCCTTTGAGATACTTCCTTGGTATTGAAGTTTCTCGCTCAAGAAAGGGGATATTTCTTTCTCAAAGAAAATATGCTCTGGATTTATTGAAGGAAACTGGAATGTCCGCTTGTCAACCGATTAGTACACCATTGGAAGAAGGACTGAAACTATGCAACGAAGCTGATCAAGTGCCTTGTGATAAGGAAAGATATCAGAGATTGGTTGGACGAGTAATGTACATTGCACATACACGGCCAGATTTGTCATATGCTTTAAGTGTGGTAAGTCAGTTTATGCATGCACCTCGGGAACAACATATGGACACGGTAATGAGAATTATGAGATACATTAAGTCAGCCCTAGGAAAAAGGAGTCTTATTTGCGAAATATGGACACTTGAAGGTTGAGGCATATACTGATGCTGATTGGGCAGGATCTACAATCGATAGGCGCTCCACTTCAGGATATTTCACCTTTGTTGGAGGAAATTTAGTTACATGGAGGAGCAAGAAACAAAATGTTGTTGCACGCTCTAGTGCAGAGGCTGAGTATCGCGGAGTAGCTTTAAGTATAACAGAATCTTTATGGCTGAAACTCCTGTTGCAGGATAAAGGTGTATTGTGACAGTCAAGCGGCGTGTGATATTGCGGCTAATCCAGTTCAGCATGATAGGACGAAACATGTAGAGGTGGACAGATTCTTCATCAAAGAAAAATTAGATGAGAAAGTTATTGAGATATCCAAAGTGAAGTCAGAAGAGCAACTCGCAGATATGCTAACCAAGGCTGTTTTGACTCGGCTCTTCTTGAAATTTGTTGATAAGTTGGGCATGTTCGATATCTATACACCAACTTGAGGGGGAGTGTTGAAATATAGTAATTGTATATTCTGTTTCCTAATATATAGGAAACAGATTCCCCAAATCTCTCATCTCCCCAATCTTCTATCAATCTCTTTTCTTCTTTTCCAAGAATGTAATTCATATATATAGATGTATACAGTGAAGAAAAAACAACAAGAAGAATAAGAATTATTTTCCCTAACGGAGGGGCGGCAGGGAGTAGAAGGGCGGCAGGGAGTGGAAGGGCGGAGCGGCGCGAGCGGCTCGATGGACGGAGTGGAAGGGCGGCGCGAGCGGCGATGGACGGAGCGGAAGGACGGAGATTCAAGAGGAGAGGGGGTGAGGGGGTGAATCGCAAGTGGCCAGAGAGAGGGATATAGAGAGATTTGGGAGGCTATTAGGGTTTATAGAATTGGGGGGAAACCAAAGTGAGGGTGGGACGGGGAAAATATTAGCACGTGCAGAACACGTTGCAACGAAATAGTAAAAAAAATAGTTCAACGCCGACGGTGCATGTATAAGTGCTGTTATAGAGTAACATATGCCGGCGGTTCATGTATAGGCGCCGTTATATATCATATATCTAACGGCATTATATATCATATATCTAACGGCGTTATATAGAAGCGTCGTCATAGACATTCGATATTAACAAAAAAATAATAACGACGACCTATCCCGGCGTTTGGGTGTACACGCCGGGATATCGATAGAGATATGCCGTTATAGCCGTTACGATTAGTAGTGAGGTTATTCCCTATATGTACACCTATAAATCGAATTATTTATAATAAACTTCTTTTTCTTCTATCTAAATCTATGGTCTTCCTCAACTCTCTATAGTTTAAATTGTTGTCACTCTATTAGTGTTTTCCATAACTCTCCTTATCTGAGAGCCTCGGATCCCTTGTTTTAGTAAGTTCCAAGTTTGTTAATCATCTAATATAATTACTCTTATTATCTGAGAGTCTCAGATATCCTGAGAGTATGATGTATAAATTGTAATGCATTTGCCTTTTAAGTTGATTGAAAAATATAATGTCAACTGATATATTTTGACAAAATAAATGATGCATCAAATAATAACATTTATTGCGAAGGACTAAATAAATGTGACATCAACAATAATTAAAATTTAAGCACATCCATTACACGTCCTAATTATCTAATTTAGAAAAAAAATTGAAATCTGTAAATATAGTCAGGATAAAGGGACTTACCTGCAAATTGTCATCGTCAGTTTCGACGTGGCGAACAGAGCAGAACTTTCGCCCGAACCGACCCTCTCAGGCTGGACGTCACGAACGCCCGCGTACAAACAAAGCAAAGCATATTAGTCCAACTTCTACACGGTCCCCGCATAATCTTCCGACCGCGTGGATCTCGAAGCACATGACCTTCTTTTTCTTCCCATCCAGCGGTCAAAAAAACCTCCTACAGTACAGTTCTATACATTCTTCGCATAAATTATTTCCCATTGTTTTTTGTACATTTTACTCGATAAGTAAATTATTTTTCTATTTTCGACAACGAAATTTCCCAAAATAGTCCAAAGATGGTTCCTCTCTTCCTCTCTTCTTCTTCTTCTGCAATCTCGCTCCCTCTCTCATTTTCCCTCCATTCCTTTTCGCTTTCTTGCCTTTCTCGTCGGGGATTCGATCCATTCGATTATGATGCAGGGATTCGTCGACAATATCATCGCCGTCACCAAAGAGTCAGCACCTTTTTCCCCCCCTGAATTCCCCAATCCCCCCCCCCCCCCCCCCGCCCCCGCGCGCTTTTTAACTAGTTAATCACTTATTATTAATTTTATGGAAATTACCAGGGTTGAAATATAAATTGATTAAGACGGAGAAAACATCAGATCTTGCTTCTTCTCGATTATGGATCAATCATCATTATAGGACATAGGATAGGAAAAATTGTTGGCGATGTTTATTTTATTTATTTATGATTTTGTCAAAAAATTGCATTGTTTTATTTACAGTGGAGTAGATTTAAAATATATATATATATATGTGTGTGTGTGTGTGTTAGCTTGTTTTGATAATTATCATGAGGATGCGGAAGGGATAGTGTTCTAAATGGGGTCCGTCTCGGACGCCTGAGCGGCGCCTAGGCGCTCAAGTGGAGGAGAACGAACCGCATTTGCCATAGGCGGTGGTTTAGGCGGTCGGAGGCGATTAGGCGTTCATCTTGTTGAGTAGGTGTCCGTGGCACTGATCAGGCGGACACGTTTTCTATTTTCTTAAAATTTTATATCCTATAAAATAACACACAAAAAAGAGAATTACTATTAATCTATTATATACTATGTATGGATCTTTAATTATAGTGGAATTGTTTTTACTTTTTTTTAGTATTATGGGTGATGGATTGCACATATTACACCTATTGCGCATATTAAAATAGCACATATTGGTATATTGCACATATTACAATTGGACAATTGTTTTTTTTAATTGCACATATTGCACATATTTACACATTAATTGCACGAGGAAGTTTTTTTTATGCATACACCCTTTAATTACACATATTACACAAGAACATGATAAATATTTGCAATTACATTGCATAATTATACTTACGATTGAAGAATATTGGCTGAAATTAACTAAATCGGCAAAAAAAATTAAACCGCCTAGGCACCCTAGGCGCTAGGCACCCCTTGACCGAACCGCCACCGCCTAACGCCGTTTACAACCTTGGGAAGGGATGATGAGGTTGAGGAGAACAGGAATTCAAGAAATAGAAAAGTTGCCTAAAAAATTTGGGGGAAGTTTATATTATTGATATTCTTATCGGAGAGGGTGCACCTTATATAGTAAGTTTTGGGATAGGAAGCAAAAGTAGATGATGGTCCGATGCTATTTACCGGTTTGATATATGTATGTTGAGTGTATGTTTGAAACAAGCTTCTTGGAATGCGTATTTTAAATTAGTATTGTGTACATACTAAGAAGCGTGTCGACTCGAGGAGAAATGGTAAGGAATGATTATAGTTTATAGAGCCGGTATAGATGAGACCGGCGAATAGGAGAAACCTTGCATTATCATTATTATTGAGAATTTTGGTAGGGTTGGGTAAATTTTGGGAACGGTTGCTAGAGGTGAGAATGATAACAATGGTCATCATTTATTGAAGAAAGTACTCCATTTTAAGAATGTTTCATGCAAAATTTTACAGTCGTGGAAAACTGCTTGCTATATGATCTAGTATGTCAGTTGGAATGTAGGATAAATGATTGAAGTTGAAAGAGGTTTGACTGTTTTTTAGAGTGTTTATCATGATCTTTAGAATAATGAAGTCAAAGAATACGTGCCTAGCAACAACTTTTTCATGTAGTACAAACATTTCATATTGTCCAGTTTTTAGCGTCGAGTGTTCAACTGAATTATAAATCAAAGGCGAGATCGTTGTTCATTTGTTCTTATGGTTTAACTATGGTGATAAACTGATAATACTAATCATAGTTTAGGTGTTTGGCTGAACGAGAGGGTTTTGACTTTAGAGTAGTAACCTAGTAGGTAGGACAAGATCTTTATAATTAATATTCTATACCGACTCTATAAATTTGCAACTAAAGAAGGATTTCTCAGTCCCACTATTATTTACTTCCATCATATTTTATCAGAAAAAGGTGATATTAATACCCACTAAATATATTTTTAACACCTTTTATTTTCTGGATGTTTACTATCCTTAGCTCCCTGCATGTCTCGTACACTATTTTACTCACATTATGTTGTCCTCAATTAAACACATTTCGCTATAGCATTGTGAAGTTCCAAAGAGGAAATAGAAGGAAGTAATTAAATTATGGCAATTGGTGTCACGCACTCAATCTTAGAAAGAAAATTGTAGCTTTTTCCTTGCCTGCATCTGTTCAAGCAAACAGTTTCAACACGATTTCTAGTTATTGAGCACAAGTATATTTTAATCATTGACTTTCTGCCTGAATTTAATCCCATGTGAATTGATGTTAACTGCCCATGAGAGATACATATAAAAAGATGGTTTTTACGCATAGAACTTAGAAGTTTCTTTTCCTGGTTTGTTGTTATAAGTTCACAAAAATGTTCAACGTTCCAGCTAAACGTATTTTGTTCCGACTGAGCGATCCGAAGAAAGCTACCTCCGTCGTACTACGTTCTGGCACTACTAGCGTTTTATGTATCTGTTTTCCGCGTACCAGGTAACCTAGAGTAAATCACATGATTTACATCCTCCACACTATGTAATTTAGGATGATAAGCCAAATGGTATGACAATTTTTACATTAGATTTCTTAAACCATTAACATTGGCATGACAGAAGCACTGGACTATATCACTTATTTTCTACTCCTTGAATATTTATTTGTTAGTGTGCATCACTGCATTGTGGAAGGGAAGGCTTGTTGAAATTGTACAAGATCATTGCTACAGAGGTTGGGAAAGATTACATTCTTTTCCAGTTTAAGAGAATTTGTATTTTTCCTATTGCACTGTTGGGTATTTGGTTAAATTATTTAGCTAGCACTTGCACACTCATTTGGGAGAACTTATCTAAGATCTGTATCATGAACAATACTAATGAATAACCTGTGCTTGCTTCAAAGATGCAGTGGATGTGGCCTTAGTAGGATCACTTGACAAATGTGCCAACGGTTTCATATAAAAGTTATTGAAGTTAAAACACTTGAGCATTGTGGAAACAAATATGATGTTTCTTTTATATGCACTGCCAAGGTTAGAATCTGATCTAAAGTTCTGAGAATATCTGATACCATTGCATTATTACTCTGTGTGCAGAGACAGATTGAGGTTAATATTTTTTTTTTGTTTGGCATGCCACTTCAGCAACTATATCGAATACACTATGTAAGCTGTGTGAGGAAGTACGGAATTTCATTATTAAAGCATTGTTAACATGGATGCTACTTTCTACAATCACCGTGTATTGTATTTTTAAAGTTCATAATTCCGATTGTTACTCCATTCCAGTATTCTGCTAACTTTGCTAAATAGATTGGATCAGTTACATAATGTGCTCTCTCTCTCTCTCTCTCTCTCATTTCACATAACTAATATAGTGATTAATGTGTTCTTTCTTCTATTACTTATGTACATATAAGTCTGAAATTTTCTTCCAAAGTTGTTAAATGTTAGTTCTTTTTTGTTCTTGTTTTTTCTGGTGCAAGTTAGTCATTGCACCATACTTATTGAGCCATCATACTTTATAGGTCAGTGAAGACATTCACTTATGAATCCCTGAACAATGTCGCAAGGTTGATAAATGGGGTGTCAGCCCTTTTGCTGGCAGTGTTACCTGGAAAGACTAATATTTTAGAGGGCGTCCAAGGTTGGGAGCTCAGACCTTCTTTTCGTGGACCACGGCTTCCTCGTTGGATGGAGAAGTAAGTTTTTCCTCCCCTGATGATACCTTTCAAATGACATTTGTTTAAGTAGATTATTGGAGAAGAGGCCTTTCACTATTTAATGTACCAAAAGCTGATATTTATTGTCTGTTCAATTTAACAGTAGGGAACTGTTCCTTTTCCTTTTTTGGTTTATCTTTTCTATTAGAGCCAATTGGAATTATCGATTTAGAATGGGAATGTAGTTGAAGAAATGAGGAAAACTAGTGGCTGAAAGAGTGGGAAATTAGTGAGGAATTTTGCCTTTCAGATCTTTACTTATTTTTGCATTTATTAGACCAGATAATACTTTGAATGCAGTGCAACTGAGAATGTTCTTTTGGAGCGCTTCCTTTTAACTTAATGGTGGATTAGTTTCGATATGGTGATAACTACTACATCTCTAAACTTAGGAACAGAGCTAGAAGCTATTATTTAGTACATATGTTAATATGTTATTTAGTACACTAATGTGCATTATTTAATATTGTTCTGTTAAAACTTAGAATGTAAATCTCAAGTGCAAAATGAATGAGTAAATAAATTAATAATTGATGTCGAATGAGTATATTAGGTTGGGGATGTGAGTTTATAACATTTGGGGTATGGTTGTGGAATTTTTGGGAACTTTTTGAAGTGGTTCTTGGATCTGCATTGAAGGGCTAGTGGTATAGTTAGATAATTATATTGGGTTATGAGACTAAGTTTTGATAAATGCCGAGGTAACGGCTGATCATAAATACAAGGGCACTTCGTAGTGGAAGTTCTTATGGTCTTGTAAACGACGGAGTGAGGGGTAAATGCTCAGATGGTAATAAGGAGAAGGAAAATTCTTAGCTTGCCTTCCCATATATGTATACTAGAGTTTCCAATTGTTGAAACTGTTAAAGATCATCAAGGTTCGCATGTCGGATGTCGGTCAAACTAATTTGATGTATGATGGGATCTCTAGACAAGGAGACATATCAGGGTCCATTTCTGGATGTTATGTGATGTACAAATTTATGGCCCAAATTATAACTTAAAAATATTATGTTTTCATCATTTTTCATTATTACCATTCAGTATGAATAATAAATTTGTAATAAATATTGAGACTTATTAAGGATTGTTTTTGTCATAATTTTGCATTATAGATTATAGCAACATAGAAGTGCATAACAAGTAATAGTATGGTATCAAATCTCAGTATCGATACTGAGATGCATTGACCGAGTTAGATTAGAAATTTGCTTACGATACTCCCCCTGACATGTCTGTTAATACGGATAAATGGTAGCGGATATCCATTACCAATACCGAGTTTTGAAACCATGGTCCTAAGCCATACAATTAGGAGAACCATATTGATTCAACAACTAATAAACCCAAATATTGTCGTCTCAAATCTAATGTACGTTAATGTATGCCGATATTTTCAACCCGACATATTGGCTGAAAGCTGGATATTTGCTGGCATTTTGAGCTGCACAAATGGGTATCAGCTGACTGGTAGCTGATTTCGGTTTAAAGGACATGCAATATTCTTCATCAAATTGCTGTTGGTTTCTTAGCTCCTATATGGAAGTTTCCCATACCTCTGTACTTTTCTATTTAGCTGATTACTAATATCCATTTATTTCCATGCTCAATACGTTGAGGTCGGTCCAATGCCATCCATCCATTGTGCATATTATATATGCTTGTGTTTTTTCTTAAAACATCTTACACGTGTAGAAACTTGAGATACTTAGAGAAGTTCTGATAGTAGTCTTGTAGGTTTCCAAGAAAAGATATGTTACTTTTTTAGCCATCTGTTCAGTAAAATGATGGATAGAAAATTTCAAATATGGTAGTTATTTCTAAATGGTTTGAGTTGAGTTCATGTTATTGGATATAACTGTGATTTTTCTTTACATCTATTTACAAATGTCCGTTGATGTGACATCAACCTGCTTTTAAGCTGTCATATTCCAGACTTCCTCAGAACTGCAGATAGTTCTTTGAGGCTTACTATAAATGCTCTTACCTGAGATTAACATCTCTTATGTCAATGCCCTATTCTCGACAGAATAAGCAGCTATAGTCTAGCCCGTAGGCAAGATAGGCATACTAGGTAAGAACACTAATCTTACTGGTTATAGAGAAGGGCATCCAAATTGGAGACTTAGATAGTTTTATATTGAAATTCTAGATTTACTCCCCATCTTACCATATGGTCAGCCTGTTTACTTGAGGCAACTACTCCCTTAAGCTTTAATTATTTATGGGATGCACGCCACTTGTGCTTCTAGATATTTCTATTTGAGTAAAATAGAAGTCACTATTTTGTATAGATTAACCTTTTGTACTTAAATGATAATATCTATTGATATTAGGCACTATATAAGAGTGCATTATATTATGCTTTTGGCTTTATAGGTGGCCTGCAGTTGAATGCAATTACAATAGCAAGGCTATCATGTCCTTCTTCTAGGCTATCCACTAGTCTAGAAAATTTGTAGGATTGCCAAATGCTCATTTCAGGATTATGACACCCCTCTTCTTCCTCAGTCTTGGAATGGGAAATTAACTTTTAGTAAGAGAAGGTTGTGTCAGGCCTGTAGAATTTGTCAAATCTCTACAGGATACTGTCTCCATAGCTGAGCTTCTGATAGGAAAAGCTTAATTGATATTGCTGACTGTTTGGTTTCTTCTTCCTATGAGGCGGATTAGAACATTTTGTAACTCTCTTTCCAACATAGACCTCTGTAATATTGTGGAGGATCTATTGCCCGAAAGTGGTGAACGTAGTAATGCATTACATTAATTTGAGTGGTGAGCACTTGTATCTATGTACGAGGTCCATCATTTATAGTAACTTGCTACTGCAAGTAATGACCACATATTTCCATGATTTTAAACTATATTAATTTGAGTAACCATATAAATATGCACAAACTCACACTTTGTAACATAAAATTTATTATATAAAAGCATGTCTATTTGACTAATTAACTAGACTAGTATTATACACATGCTGTGCACGTGGGGGAAAATTGGGGGGAATGAAAAGGGGAAAAAAAATTTACCTGCACTTGCGCTGCACGGGTTGGGTTATGGACAAAGGCCTTCTCCCATTATAGTAGTAGAGATATTTGTTACGGATTACTTGCTCTAAGTTAATTAAAATTTTGAATAATTTTATATTATATAGGCTTTATTAAGACTTCTTACAATTTTAAGATAATAAATTCACTGTGACAAAGATATTAATGCAGTTCCTTTGACATGAATTTTTTTTTTTTAAAGTAGTTGTGGTTGACTGATGAGGCAATTCATATGAGACGATATGCTTGAATGCTCTTGATGCTTAGAATCTTTACTGGGCGTTCTCACATTCTCTAGCGGTTTAAAATAAGAAAATTGATCTCTACTATTCATGCCATAGTTACATGTGTTATATTGTTATTTTCTATTTATACTAAAGATGTATATGCATCAATGCCTAGTGTCAGGAAATTTCTTTTCTTCCTGTGAGGAAATAGCCGCTCTGCTGTGTCTGGAAGTTGTGTCCTTCCGTTGTTCTTACTTTTTCCCTTCTTTATCCTGCTTTTCTTGTTTTATGACAATAAATTGTAAGTTTCCTGACACAATTGTTGTTGTTTACAGTGGTGTTTCTTCCTTCAATGAGTTCATTCATGAACTTTCTGTAGATTCTGACACCTCATCACATGGAGATTATTATTCTGGGGAAGAAGATAATGAGGAGGAGTGTCTTCCTCCATCCCCTCTGTCTCATACTTCCCGTTTATCTCGTTCAAGCAGTTCTAATAGATATGACAGATATCTAGTACGCTTGATCATGTACTTTTTTTCTTGGATTCTATGGACCGTGACTCTGTTTCTAAGGATACCGGTCATAGTTTTTCAGTTGGTTGGACTTAGAAGCCGTGGAAGTGGACCTAATAGTTCACATGCTGACCAGTCATCAGCTACTCGTGTTCCTAAGAGATCTACCCAAGTTAAAGATGATATTGTTCAGCGCGCTACTGACCGGAGGCGAGGGGTGATTGAGGTATCACTCAGTGTTATGTTGTATGAATTGTTATTCTCCAAATGCAATTCATGTAAACCTTCATTCAATTTTCATTGAACATTTTTTTTCTCTTGCATTTCTCTTTATTGTTGGTTTAACATTACATAGTGAATGTTTTGGTGGTGTCTGATATAATATATTCTACAGGATCTTCACTTAGCAATTGAGATTTTCATTGAATCAACTTTTGACATGGTACACAAAGCAGCACATTTTCTTCTTTCGCCCTCGGAAATTTGCCATAAAATATCTGGATTGTTTTCAACTCATGATGATGGTGATATCGATG
Organism: Hemerocallis citrina; assembly: GCA_017893485.1. Lineage (NCBI taxonomy): Eukaryota > Viridiplantae > Streptophyta > Magnoliopsida > Asparagales > Asphodelaceae > Hemerocallis > Hemerocallis citrina. The sequence goes on from JACEHZ010000205.1 coordinate 190,700, forward strand.
TGGCTGTTCCAACAGCTACTCTTGGTGATTCTGATCCTTCTCCAACTGAAAGACGGACTACATTTCACCAATCTCTAAATACAGATGCCCGAACCTGTCAAGATGTTATAACAGAACTTGGGTAATATGCAGCTACACGTTACTTCTGCTTTTCTCTCTCCCCCCCCCCCCCCCCCCCCCCCCCCCCCCCAACACACACACACACACACTGGTCTTCTTATTGAAATTTAGTAGATGACGTTAGGGTGGTGATAGTGCCAAGAAATTCTCACAAAGTTTGAAGCCCTGTACAATTTTTTTTCTGAGAATTAGTTTTGTCATCTTGTAGTTATAGACTGAGGATCATGGCATGCATATGAGATTTGTGTGTCTGACAAAGAACTTGGTAAGAACTTGGTCGATGATGAAGTTATAAGTAGTTTAGTTTCATTAGGGTGTATACTGTAGATGACTTACGGTAATTTTTGTGCTAATGATAGAGTTTTAATTTTATGAACATGTGTACTTAATTCAACGCAAATAGAAACATTTTAAAATTTTACACGTAGGCTTGTGGATTCTGCACTAATAGAATTTAGCTGAATGTAAAAGCATTTAGCAATACAATAATTGAGATCTGCCCACACAAAGGTGTTTTGTACAGTGGTTTATTGTTTAGTTTGTATTCTGGAAATCATATAAAAGCTTCCTTCTAGGTATCCATATGAGGCTATTCGTGTGGTCACTTCTGATGGCTATGTTCTACTTCTGGAGAGAATTCCAAGGTTTAAAGATAATTGCATTTCAGTTTTTCTTTCTGATTACTTTTTTTTTTTACACAATTTTTTTAATGTATAATCGGAGTTTGCTGATGTTGCATGCATGACAGGCGTGATTCACAAAAGGTTGTATATCTGCAGCATGGAATATTAGATTCATCAATGGGGTGAGTATCACTATCTTCTGATGTTTTACTCCAGAACAATATTTTAATTTGAAAGGTGGATCTGCTAAGTGATAGAGATAAGGGGAAAATATAAATCTTATCTATTAGGGCATAGAAGCCAACAATAGATATATGGGTCTACACAAGATGGATAGACATGTGTCATACACTTGCGAGAGAGTATATACATATATTAATAGCCCCTTTAAAACTCATGTCAGATCAACAAGAGTGAGTTTAAAATGCAACACTTGATGTTGGGCCTTTGCCTAAGATTTCGTGAAGAAATACGCACATTATGCTTCGGAAGACAAATAGTGAAGGGTATGACCTTAGGAACGCGTTCCTGAATGAAGAAAACAACACCAATATGTTTAGTGAGCTCGTACTTGATCGGATCAGAGGCAATTCTAATGATACTAGTATTGTCACAAAATACAGAAGTGGGCTTTGAAACAATACCAAAATTATCAGGTAACCATTGTAACCATTCTAATTCTGCTGTGGTGGCGGCAAGAGCACGAACTTCAGCCTCCGAACTAGAACGATAGACCTTAGCCTGCTTATTGGACTTCTAAGAAATAAGAGAAGTTCCAAGAAAGACACAATAGCCCGTGATGGATCACATATCATCAAGATTATTAGTCTAGGTGGCATCAGTATAGGCTTGTAGCGCTAGTGGAGGGGACTTGGGGAAGAAGAGAGATCAAGTGATGGTTCCACGAAGATAGCGAAGCAGCCGAAGCAGATGGCCATAGTGCACGGACATAGGAGTAAACACAAACTAGCTCAGAATATGAACCGCACAAGAAATATCTGGTCGGATAATGGTGATATAGACAAAACTACCTACAAGATGTCGGTATCGAGTAGGATCAGGATCTGGGGATCAACAAGTGGAGGTACAGTAGGAGCTGGTAAAGGCACCGATGGTTCATGTGTCATGGGTTGAGCATGACGAGTAAAGTAATGTGGAAGTAGCTGAATACAATGACGAACTAAAGTAGGAGAATGTAGATGACTAGACACAAAAGACAACTCTTGTGTGTTGGGCATGATCGGAGGCGGTGCTAGACTAATATGAGAGGAATTAAGGAAGATGAAAGAAAGATATAGAAAGTTCATAGAGTGAGGTTCAAATGTAGGAGAGTCAATTTTACCCAAGTAGAATTGATATTCTATAAAGTGAACATCACGAGACACACAAAGACGACTTGCTTTGAGATCATAGTAATGATAGCCCTTTCGCTCAAAGATCATAACCAAGGAATACATATTAAACAGATTGTTTAGATAATTTGTTACGTTCACGAGGTTGAAACAGAACATAATAAACACAACCAAAAATCAAAAGGTAGTTATAAAATGGTGGTTTGTTCTGAGTCGAGAGAAAGGAGTATCGCCACCAATGACAGTCGAAGACTGGATATTAACTAAGTAAACATCGGTAAGAGCAATTTTAGCCCAAAACTGAAGAGAAATTAAGGTAAAAAGAAGCAAGGCCCTAGTGGTTTCAATGATATGTTTATATTTTCTTTCGGCAATGTCATTTTGAACATGAGCACTAGGAAAAAATAGTTGAGCGAAAGTTTCTTGAGTGGCTAGGAAATTTCTGAACTCTGTAGACATGTACTTTCCACCAGAGTCAGACCTAAAGGTTTTGATCTTACGATTGTACTGTGTGGATATTACTGTGACAAAAGTTTTGAAATTACTAAAAAATTGACTGTGATAGTGCGTGAAATAAATCCATGTAAAACGAGAGTAGTCATCAATGAAAATAACATAGTATTTATTGCCTTATTTGAATATATGAGGAGAAGCCTCCCAAACATCAGAATGCACAAGCTCAGACAAGGCATAACTACCTTTGTTACTCAAAGGATAAGATAACGAAGTTTGTTTACTGAGATGACAACCTAGACAGTCATTAAGGTTACTAGTATGATGCTTAGACACACTGCTTAAGACACTTGACTGAAATAAAGACGATAATCTGGAAGAACAAGGATGACCTAAACGTTGATGTCAAACTCTCATGTTAGGAATAGTGAAACTTAAGATTTTGTCAATTGGAATCTGCTAGTGATCTACGACGTAGCACCCATCATGCATACGACCAACCCCAAGTAGTGCCCCCGTCATGCGATCCTGTATGAGTCAAGAAGATGAATCAAATATAATGGTGCAATTATGATTGGCAATTTGTCCAATAGGAATTAAATTTATAGATAAATTAGGAACATGGAGAACTGAGGGAATAAAGAATTTTGTACATGAGAAATTCATTTGTTGGCAAATAGGGAGATCTCCATAGGCAGTATGCGCAAAATAAAAATAAAAAGAATGAGAATAATTGTGAAGAATATGAGCATCACTGCATTAGAGGTCATGTGATAAGAAGCACTTGAGGCAAGCAACCTTGTAGGGCTACGAGGATGAGCTAGGAATAGTAGCACTCTTGTCTTGTGACAGATGAATTGGAGTAGCAGAAGAGACACTGAGAGCAGTGATGCTCATCTGATGGAGTTGACGATTGAGCTGCTGAAATATGAGCTAAGTGAGTTGGTCAGGAGGATAAGCATTAAAGGTCTTAACAGAAGCAACTACACGAGGTCTCTGATTCAAGCGCAATTGCTTGTGACACTGATTTATGTTGTGCTCATAAAGGTGACAATAGTTACATTATTTATTTGGCTTTATTGGACGAAAAGAAGATGGAGCAGAGAAAAAGCTATGTTGCAAAGGTGGTGGAGGGACAGTTGGTGTGACAGCCAACACAAAGCTAGACTGCAGTATAGGAAGAAGAGTAGTAGTCGAAGATTGGTCTCCTCGATTAATATAGCTGATTTGGCATGTTTCAAGTTAGGAACTATCTCACGTGATATAAGTTGACTACGAACAATTGTGAACTCTGGACGAAGCCTCATAAAAAACTCTTAGACGTTTTTGATTATGTGATGCTACACACTTCGTCTATGTACAGGGCTCCTCAATATCATCAATTTGTTACTAAAGATTCTGAAGAGATGCAAAGAAATTTGATGTGGTTGGATCACCTTGAGTTGTTGCAGCAAGTTTCTGATTCAAGACATACTCACGAACATGACTAGAGTGCTTATAAGTATCTCGAAGATGAGTCCAAATAGCCTTTGCAGTTGATGACATATGGAGACATTAGTGGAATAACAAACAATGCCTATACTTGAGAATCTAGAGCTTTCCGCTCCTTAAGAGTTTAAGCAGATGCAACCGAAGAGATAATTGTAGAGTCCGAGGTTAGAGTAGGTCTCGATGGTAGAGTATGAGGCGTCATCGATGGTGGAAACTCCGTAAGATGGTGGACAAGCCCATGAGCCCGAAGAAAAACAAGCATGTGAAGTGACCATGTTTGGTAGTTTTCAAGTCCAGATAATTTTTCGGGTGTAGTGGGCGGGAGAGGAAGAGAAAGCCATGTCTTCACGAACTGCAGTCGATTGGTCTGAATCACAATTGGTTTTGGATCTGATCTCAAATCAAAGAGAAGATGCGATTGGATTTGTGGAAGAATATCACGACCTCAGTTACTCAGTAGAAGAGGGAGAAAGTCCGTTCTCAAAGCAGACTGGGATTGTAATCTGGATTGGAGGAGATTGGGATTGAATTTGGGTTTGGATTGCAATCTGGATTGGAATATGAGTTTGAATTTGGATTGCGATCTGGGTTTGAATTTGGATCCCAAAACAGACTGAAATTGGGTTTGGATCTTGGAAATGGGTTTGGGTTTGGATCGGGATAATCTGAAAAGAATGAGATAGCGAGTTTGGGTTTGGATAGGATGAATCCGAGAAGGAGATTGGGAGAGGATTTTGGGTTTGAATTTTGAGATCAGGAGAAGATTTTGGGTTTGGATTTTCCCTTTTTGGATTTGAGGATCAAGAGCAATGGCTCTGATTCCATGGTAGAGATAAGGGGAAAATGTAAATCTTATCTATTAGGGCATGGAAGCCAACAATATATATCTTAGTCTATACAAAATGGGATAAACACATGTCATGAACATACTAGAGAGTATATTGATATGGCTAAAAATGGGATTAAATCGAGACCGTCCAAGTCGGTCACGAATCCTAAAGCTCTCAGGGGTAAAACAGTAATTTCCACCACAAATGGGTCCGAATTGGGAACTGGGTCTTTCTTCAAAGCTTAATAACTCATAAACGGATCTGTCCTATTGGGTGTGGGTAGCAACCCATTACAAATCAACCCAGATATTTGCAGAGTAATTCAAATTCGCGATTATCTCTAAGAGGCGGTTTAAACCGCCTCTCTTATCATGAAACAGGTTAAAACTCTACATCTTATCCTAAAACACCGGGACGGTAATAAATACTTATCTCTAAACTTTCTCTTAAGGCGATTATAAATACCCCTTTTCCCCACCATAAAAAAGGTAATCAATAATTTTTCCACAAAGCTTTCATAATCTTCCCGGTTACTGACAAGAGCGTCGGAGGGTTTGTCGCCGGGATCCATCCCGGCGTATCAATTTTTTTGCAGGTTAACGGCAGCGGCAAGAAATCAGTCAAAACACCATTAAAAGTCAACAGATTTGCCTTTATTGTTTCCAAAAGAATTCACAAATTCATCTGTTTGCTCCCACACCAAAATCAGCAGCAACAGATTGGCACCGTCTGTGGGAAAGCAATCCAACCTTCATTAGCAAAGGCAGTTTCAGACCATGCCTCCAAAGAAGGGGAAGGCAGCGGCCTCCAGCCGTAGGGTCACTCCCATTCCTCCACTCTACGATGCCGTCTTTCAACCCGTTCAGCAAGTCTAGCAACCGCAAGCTGGACAGCCTCTCTATCAACCTGTCCAGCAAGTTCAGCAACCACCGCCTGGGCAGTCTCTTCCTCAACAACCTCCTCCCCTACAGGCCCCTCAAGGGCCCCAAAGGACTGCGCCGGGGGGCTCCCGCCGGAGTCGTCAGAGGCAACCTCCTCATCATGACCATGTCTTGATCCATAACCCTTCAACCGACTCCATGGCCTCTCACAGCCCTCCTACGCCGAAGGACCTCCGACACGTCTTTGTTAATCGACAGCATGGGAAAGACCTTCGGACCCGCCTGATTGAGAGGCGAACCCATGATGGAATCCCTCGCCATGAACAACAGAGGGCTCCAGCAATTCGGTCCCCTAGAGCCCAATCTCCCTGTAGGCAGACCGCAGGAGACCAAATTCTCTCAGGAGGCGAAGGGAGTCTCCTCCACCCCGTCAGAGGAGGAGTCGCACCCTAACTGGTTGGCCCGCCCTAAGGCACCCTAACTGGTTGGCCCGCCCTAAGGAACCACCGGGACCGGGAGCAGCTGTCACGCGGGCTGAGTTTGAGAATTTCGAAGAAGTCAATTCTCCGAGCCCTCATTGTCGCCCCTGGCCACGATCAACGTGCGCCCAGCCCTAAACATACTCCAAGCCATTGCCGTCGCACCCCTAGCCTTCGCTCTACCCCTTATGAGGGAGAGTTCCGAGGATCAGTAAGATTTGACCAGAGGGAGGACTTGGTCTATCGCCGTCTCCACGAGATGGAGAGGTGCCTTGGAAGACTCGACAGAGAAGAAGAGCAGCGGGGGAGGAATTTTCACCCAAGCAGGCCTCCGTTCTCCCGAACCATCATGGAGGCCCCGGTCCCAGAAAATTTCAAACCCTCTCACTTTGATTCTTACAATGAGGAGTCTGACCCTGTGGACCACATTGAGAGTTTCGAAACTCATGATGATTCACCAGGATTCGGACGCGCTCCTCGGCAAAATTTTTCCAACCACTCTGAAGGGGCCCGCGAGAGAATAGTATTCTTGTCTCACCCCTGCCTCCATCTTCTCCTTTGATTAGTTCGAGGAGCTCTTCCTCACCCATTTTGTGAGTAGCCGCCGGACCGAGAAGACAAGCACGTCATTGTTGGCACTCAACCAAAGGAAGGGTGAGCGATTAAGGGACTATGTTAAGCGCTTCACTGCCGAGGCTCGATCCATAGCCTCCTTTGACCAGTCAGTGGCCTCTGCTGCGTTCCGATACAACATTAACCACGCTGATCTGATGGCGTCTCTCGCTAAAAAGCCGCCCCGGGACTTCTCGGAGCTCCTGCTACGGAGCGAGAAGTATATTAGGGCGGAAGAGGCCCTCTACCCACATGACCAGAAAGAGCCCCTGTCCGGGAAGTCGGGAATAAACGGAAGGATGCCGAAGAAGAAGGGGGTAAGAAGCTTCAGAAGGACAACGGTGGCCAACACCGCCCTCGTTTTGAGAAGTTTACCCCGCTCAATGCCAATGTCTCGGCCATCCTGATGGAGGTCGGGATGGAAGGAGTGCTCCCACCACCTCCAAAGATGAATATACCAGGTAAGAAAAGGAACATGGACAAATGGTGCCGCTATCATAGGAACCATGGCCACGACATGGACGACTGTCGGGCTCTCAAAGACGAGATTGAAGCCCTCATTCGGAGGGGACATCTCTCTAGGTTCGTAAGGAAGGATAGGACTGACCCTCCGCCTCCCCGAGGAGCTAATAAGCGAGCTGAACGACCAGTTGAGACCCAGACTCCGAAGCCGAAGCCATCTTGCACCTCATACACGGAGGCCCAATGGGGGGAGAGTCGAACTCCTCCCGAAAAGCCTTCGTTCGAGAGGTGAACTCTGTACAGAATCATCCTCCTAAAGGCCTTGGGGTTCCTGTTACCTTTTCAGACAAGGATTTGGAAGGCGTCCGAACGCCTCATTGTGATGCTCTCGTGATAAACCTCCATATGGCCAACTTCGAGGTATGCCGAGTCCTGGTTGACAACGGCAGTTCGGTTAATATCCTACTAGTATATCCCCTTTGCAAATTGCACAGACTTTACCAAAAGATAAATTAAAACATCAATAACATTTTTTTAAAAATTCGGCAGATCCTCCCCATATTGACTACTTTTTCCCTGTATAATTATAATCCAACATATTAATATTCAACAATTATGTAGTACAGCTTTGCACAGAAAACACAATATTCTGAGACCATGTAACCAGTAGCTGGAGCTTCAGGGGGTACTATTCTGAGACCTTTGCTAAGAATACCCACAAAATTTGTCAAACGTGAACCTATGAAACAGAAAAGCGTATTCATTTTCAGCCTAAGAAATGATGTTGACACTGTTACTTTAATTCATTTCCAATGTTGATTGAATTATATTGCACAGGGATTTAATTTACAACTTTCTCTATTTAAAGAAATCTGCAATACATTGCTCCACTGATCAGTAAGTCAATATTTTTGCCAACTTAAGGAAATAATTAATCTTTGTTTTGGTAAGCAGAGCCATTCTCTAGGAACTGAAGAACACATAATTGCAAATCTCGCAGAGCTAATATAACTACCACATAGTTCAACGACCAAAACTTAACATGCCATAGCAACATCATATTCTTGAGTTGATCTCGGTATCTTGCATATAATGTATATGCATTACTGTATGTCTGTAGATATTTGCAACTAAGGCCAAATAATTAAATGTGGCTAATGTGTGGGTCTGTTTATTATATGTATATGCATTACTGTATGTCTGTGGCTATTTGCAAGTAAGGCAAAATAATTAAACAAATACCATCTGATTCCAAGCTAGGCATCAAATTTCTAAGAATAACTAACCTTCAAAATGGTAAGCCTGATTGACCATAGCAACAACATCCGCATTAAGCGTACCTTCGTTGTTATCTGATTCGGGTCTTACTCTGTGCAATTTGCACAGAGTAAAATAATTTGCACATATTAATGGAACTACAGATTTTTGAGTAATGTTTATAATTAAGAAGATGGAAAAGGCTTATTCGATCTTTAGGTTATACTCTCTTCCATTATACTAACATCATAGATTAGTGTAGATGACCTTACATCCAAAACCGAGATTGGATCACATCAGAACAATTAAATGGAAATAATTGACCATGATGCATGGATGTGAACCCCTAATTGGCACCAAAATATCAACGTGAGAAGGATAATAAATCACAATGTTTTTTTTGGTGTCATTCTTCTTTTTTTTTGATAAATCATAATGCTTTTGAAAAGGGTGAAATTCCATATCGGTGGTTGCAAAGGGTATGGCCCAAAACTGATGAACAACACATACCGATGATCATTTCGTTTACTTATAACTGCAGAGAATTGACCAAACACAATATACTTACATATGATGGAGGGTAGAGACGGCGGGGTTAGGAGGGATCGACGACCGACGGCGGGGTCGCGGCGACGTTGGAGGGTAGGAACGGCCGGGATCGGGGCGGAGTGGGTGACGGGTGGCGACAGGGACGGACGGATGAGGAGATGTGGGTGGGTTTTGGGGTAGGGAGAGTTAGGATTTGTGGGTTTTGGGGAGATGTGAAAGAGGAAAGGTTTTTTGGGTGTTTTTTAAATTAATTTTGTTTTGGCATTTGGTGTGGGCTGTATGTGTCAATTCCTACTTTTGCCCTCCTTTCTTCATTTCAAAATAGAGAAAGGAGAGAAGGGGTAGGCCTGTTAGCTTAAGATATATATAGATTTCTAGAAGCCTTCCGGGGTCTTAAGCTGTCAAGGGATCGCCTCAAGCCCGCTGGTTATGCTCTCCATGGGTTCTCTGGGGTACCAGTAACGATCGAGGGAGTTATAACTCTCGACGTAACCGCTGGAAAAAAACCCGACCACTCGAACCGAACCGATGGATTTCATGGTGGTAGACGTAAAGGCCGTTTACAATGTCATCCTGGGCCGACACGGCCTAGCAGCTCTTCAAGCCGTACCATCTGCCTACCATATGGAAATGAAGTTTCCCACCACAGCGGGGGTGGGAGAGGTCAGAGGGAGTCAGGAGACGGCTCGCAAATATTACATGACTTCAGTAGGAGGACCGGTCCTCTCTTAAAGCCGGCGTTAGGCGGTGGCGGTTCGGTCAAGGGGTGCCTAGCGCCTAGGCAGTTTTTTGCCGATTTAGTTAATTTCAGCCCATATTCTTCAATCGTAAGTATAATTATGCAATGTAATTGCAAATATTTATCGTGTTCTTGTGTAATATGTAATTAAAGGGTGTATGCATAAAAAAAACTTCCTCATGCAATTAATGTGTAAATATGTGCAATATGTGCAATTAACAAAAATAATTGTTCAATTGTAATATGTGCAATATGCCAATATGTGTAATATGTGTAATATGTGCTATTTTTTTATGTGCAATAGGTGTAATATGTGCAATTCATCACCAATTATACTAACAAAAGTAAAAACAATTTCACTACAATTAAAGACCCATACATAGTTTATAATAGATTAATAGTATTTCTCTTTTTTTTGTGTTATTTTATAGTATTTAAAATTTTAAAAAAATAGAAAACGCCTGAGCGTTGGACATCAGGCGTCTGCCTGATCAGTGCCACGGACGCCTACTCAACAAGATGACCGCCTAATCGCCTCCGACCGCCTATGGCAAAGGCGGTTCGTTCTTCTCCACTTGAGCGCCTCGGCGCTGCCCAGGCGCTGCCCAGGCGTCCGAGGCGGACACCATTTAGAACACTGCTTGAAGCCCTCGAGCTCCCTCAAGGGAGTAGCCAAACCATCTCAGAGTCGGTCGATGAGCTGGAGGGAATAGCATTCTCAGAAGAATACCCAACCAAGACATTCCAAATCAGTAAGGTCCTCCCTCTCGTTAAAGCCGACATTATCCAGTGCATAAGGGGAAATTGCGACCTATTCGCTTGGACCGCGACAGACATGCCTGGAATCTCGGAAGACCTTCTCATGCATCACCTTAGCGTCGCTCCCGAGGCCAAACCTGTCCAGCAGAAGCGACGCAAATTTGCACCAGAACGCCAGCAGGCAATCCAAGAAGAGGTAGAGAAACTCTTAAGGGCTCGGTTCATACAGGAGGTCAACTATCCCGAGTGGCTATCCAACGTTGTGATGGTTAAAAAAGCCAACTGGAGCTGGAGAATGTGCATTGATTTCACGGACCTCAACAAAGCTTGCCCGAAAGATCCGTTCCCACTCCCAGCATTGATGCTCTGATTGATGCAACCCCCGGCCATGAACTCCTGAGCTTCATGGACGCCTTCTCCGGGTACAATCAGATCAGAATATTCCCCCTTGACATTCCGAAGACCTCATTCGTAACCGACCAAGGCCTGTATTGCTACCGGGTCATGTCCTTCGGGCTGAAGAATGTAGGGGCAACTTATTAGCGCCTTGTCAACAGGGTCTTTAGAGAGCAGATCGGACGAAACATGGAAGTCTATGTATACGACATGTTGGTAAAGAGCATCAGCAAATTTGACCATGTGTCCGACCTCCAGGAGGCCTTTGACTTGTTGCGGAGACATAACATGAGACTAAACCCGAATAAATGTGCCTTCGGTGTCTCATCCGGCAAGTTCCTTGGGTTCATGGTTAGCGAGAGAGGCATAGAGGCCAACCCGGAGAAGATCCAAGCCATACTGAATATGGCTCCCCCTTCCAGTATCAAAGACGTGCAGACTCACAGGACGCCTCGCGGCCAAAGGGCGTTTTCTCTCCAAGTCAGGAGAAAAATGTCTCCCGTTCTTCAAGGCCCTTAGAGGGACAAAAGGTTTCGAGTGGGGCAACAACAGCAGGAGTCCTTCGATCAGCTCAAGGCATATTTGGTCAACCCTCCACTCTTGAGCAAGCCAAAACCCGGGGAAGTCCTCTACATATATCTTGCAACTTCAGAACAGACCCTCAACGCTCTCATGGTGAGAGAAGAAGATAAGACGCAAAGGCCAATCTACTACGTGAGCAAGGTCCTCAGAGACGCTGAACTCCGTTATTCAAAGGTAGAAAAAATGCCATATGCGTTAGTTATGGCAGCCTGAAAGCTCCGCCCTTACTTCCAGTCCCATTTAGTGGTCGTTGTCACCGACCAGCAACTCAAGCAGGTGCTCCACAAGCTCGAGACTTCTGGGCGCCTTATGAAGTGGTCTATAGAGCTGAGTCAACATGACATCAACTATAAGCCCAAAACCGTTATCAAGGCGCAAGCCCTGACCGAGTTTATAGTAGAAAGCACTATCCCTAACCCCGGCGAGGCCAGGGAGCAGTTTTCGCTCTGGATCGTGTATGTTGATGGGTCCTCTTGCGCCCACGGGAGCGGAGCAGGAGTCATACTGACAGGTCCCGATGACTTCATCCTTCAATATTCACTCCACATTAAGTTTCGGGCCTCAAACAACGAGGAAGAGTATGAGACCCTCTTAGCAGGTCTATGCCTGACACACTAGGCTGGTGCCCGGCGGGTAAAAATATTCAGTGACTCATAGCTGGTAGTGAACCAAGTATCTGGAGAATATAAGGCAAGGGGTGATCGCATGATTAGATATTTGGCCAAGGTAAAAGACCTTCTAGCTACTTTCTCGAAGGCACAACTCCAACGAATCCCCTGAGAGGAAAATACACAGGCAGATGCCCTCTCAAAGTTGGCATCCTCTTTCCTCTAGGGGCTGGAACGAATCGTCTTGATAGAAGTCCTCTTGAAGCCCAGCATCGAGGAAGAAGGCTCCGAACTGATGGAGATACTGCTCCTTGCACTCGGGGAGAATTAGGGGTGGCCGATCATACCGAAATGAGCCAACCGACCGGTTTTCCAACCGAACCAATCGATTTGGTACCGAAAAATTCAGTTACCAAAAGTATGGTAAGGTACAACCGTACCGAGTTCTAAAATCCGGTTCGGTTTCGGTATGAATATGGTTCAGTCGGTATTTTACTGTACCGTATCGAATAAACCCTCCTTTGATATGCTGCACTGTGCAAGATGTGGAATTGATTGGGAGAAAAATGGTTGGTCCTCCTTTCACTCAATTTATATATTGAGATGTTTTAGTTAATTGGAGTTGTATTTAAGTTCATGTGGTAGAAAGCCACTCAAAGTAATTAAACCACATTCTTGGTCGCTGCTTTTTCTTAAGCTTTCAAGAATGCTTCGATGCTGCTTGAATTGAATATTATCAGTAAGATTTATCTTTTTAAAATTACATTTCATAACTACATGGAAGATTTCTACTATTAGTTTTATGAATTCCTCACTTCCATCTTTAGTCATTTTATTGTAGTTTTCCACTATCCTGAAGCTTAGAAATATTGCATTTACCATAATAACATCAGTAATTTATCTTGGCTGATATATCACTATTAAATTTCACTTTTATTTTTCAGTAATCAGTAAAATTTTGTGCAATTGCTTAATTATATGGAAAACACAATTTTGCACTATGGTCTTGGTTGATTTTTTTAAATGAAATGTATTCTTAGTTTTTTTTTATAACACCAATACCGAACCGTACCAACCGAAGTAGTCGGTATACCGAAGTTTCGGTATACCAAACTTTTTTTGTTGGTAACAGTTTGCATATTTTCAAACTGAACTAGTTTGCTTTGGTAATGGTACAATGTCAAAAAGTACGGTACCGTACCGAGCCCACCCCTAGGGAGAATTGGATGAAGCTTCTCAGAGACGGGGTCCTCCTTCCGGACCCTAAAGAGGCTAGAAAGATCAGAACCAGAGCTGAGCGATACATGCTCATCGAAGATGTTATGTATAAACGCTCATACACTCAGGTGGACGGCAGACCATACTTGAGATGCCTTTCTCCCGAGGAGGCCAGGTACGCCTTAAAGGAGGCCCATGAAGGGATTGGTGGTGCTCATATAGGAGCAAGGTCCCTTGCTCGCAAAATCATGAACCATGGATATTTCTGGTCCATACTCAGTGACGCCAAACAGCACGTTCGCCAATGCAGCCCATGTTAGAAGTTCTCGACCATTCGGTGTTTGCCACAAGCCGAACTATCCTCCTTATCTAGTCTAATTCCTTTTGCAATGTGGGGGATGGACTTGCTTGGGCCATTCCCTCCAGCACATGGCCAGCTGAAGTTCTTCGTCGTCGCCATCGACTATTTCTCCAAATGGGTCGAAGCCGAGCCTCTAGCAACGATCACTGAGAAAAGAGTCCAGCAGTTCTTTTGGAAGAACATAGTCTGCCGATTCGGTGTACCCCGAACATTGATAACGGACAATGGGACTCAATTCACTGGACGACATTCCGCGATTTCTGTGTGGACCTCGGTATCCAGCAACGATTCTCCTCCGTATCCCACCCGCAGTCCAATGGTCAAGCAGAGAACGCCAATCGTCAAATTCTCTCCGGCCTAAAGAAAAGATTGGACAAATCGGCTAAAGGATTATGGGTCGAACAACTCCCAAACGTACTCGGGAGCTATCGCACTACTAAGAGAACCCCCACTGGAGAATCTCCCTTCAACCTTACTGATGGCTCAGAAGCTGTTATCCCCCTTGAAGTTGGCATACCCTCTCATCGATCAATCGCCTTCAGTGAAGAGCAAAATTCTAACCAACTTCGGGGCAACCTGGACCTCATCGATGAGCTTCGTGAAAGATCCTCCATCCGTCAAGAAATCTACCGGCATAGGATTGAGCAGTCCTACAACTAGAGAGTCCGTCCCACAAATCTCAAGGAGGGAGATATGGTTCTTAGGAAGCTATTGATTTCTTGCCCAAGCAAGAAAGAGAAACTATCTCCTAATTGAGAGGGACCATATAGGATCTCCAAAGTTGTTCGCCCAGGAGCTTACCAACTTGAAGACCCGGGGGGCAAGAGACTACCAAGAACATGGAATGCGGAACACTTGTTGAAGTACCAAGAGGGTGTTCAAATACTGCTCCAAGAAACTTCTACTTGAAGCATTTTGTAGTTTGTTTCGATTCTTATTACTTAGTTGATTTTCTCAAGTGTAATAAAGGCTTGCAACTCAGAAGCAACCATTTAGTTCTTATTAATAAAAACACTTCCCTTCTCAGAAAACCTATCGTCCAAATGTTCTGGTTGTCTTACTCTAAGAGTACGCTCTTTTAAACAACAAGTTTGGAGTCCACACTTGGTTCGATGCCACTTTAGCTGCTTGCGAACGAGCAAGTACGAAGTAGCTCACCATTCGAAATTGATCCCACGACTGTTGGAACTTTTAAACGACAAGTTCGGAGTCCAACACTTGGTTCGATGCCACTTTAGCTGCTTGCGAACGAGCAAGTGTGAAGTAGCTCACCATTCGAAATTGCTCCCACAATTGTTGGAACTTTTAAACGACAAGTTCTGAGTCTAGCACTTGGTTCGATGCCACTTTAGCTGCTTGCGAACGAGCAAGTGTGAAGTAGCTCACCATTCGAAATTACTCCCACAACTGTTGAAAGTTCTCCCGAACTTAAATGATAGAAAACACCTTAAAAGGCTCGATCAAAAGAAGCAATCAACAAAAAGCTTGCTCGAAGAACAAAAATATATTTTATTAAAGGTTGAAGTACAAAGTCTAATCCAAAGACAATACAACCGACACTCTATTCCTACCAAGGTGGGGTTACAATTTTTACTCAAGACCAGAAGCTTATACAGAACCATGACTACGTGATATCAAAATCTTGCCCTAGTTTCTTCTAGGGAGGGGGACACTCCTATTAAGCGATACACGGGGACGAAGAGCGCCGTGTTGCTCTCGCCTCGTCTCTACGGAGGTCTCTAGGCCAGCGAGCAAAGTTGTGCCATCGGCACCCAAGGGCCTGATTGTCGCCCCGACAGACCCCCCGCTCGACGAGCCCTCCACTCCACTTTGCGCGTCCCCTGGATTTCGTGGAGCATGGGATGTGCGAAGAGCCAACTCATGGAACGACCTCCCCTGCGCGTACTCTCCCCGTGGGCAAGAGGTGTTCCTTACATTACTTCCTTCGAAGAGTCGCTTCAAGCGAAGATTCTCTGCCTCTAATTCGACAAGTCGCTCCTTGAGAGAGTCGTCTGTGACTAAGCTTCAAGCATGGTACCCCGCTTATACTTCTCCCCCGAGAGGGCTCTAAGATGGTCCTACGCAGATGAGCCGTTTTAAAAACTCTTCTCGAGCACCACATTCTTCAGCCTGTCCTTCTCCGACCATGCTTTGAACAGCTAGCACTTCAACTCGTCCCTCTCCACCCTTACTCTGGACAACGAACTCTTCAGCTCGTCCTTCTCGGTCCTTACCGTGTGTAAAGAATGTCGAAGGAACTTTAGCCTAGAAGCCTTGCTAGCAGCCATCGAGGGGCCGACCTCTCCCTCTCGGGTGGGACTTCCCTTAGAATCTTCTCGAGACGCTTCGTCTTAATACTTCGGCGAGCCAAAGCCAGTCTCGTTTGGCAGAGCTCCAACTCCGCCTTGAAGAGCTTTTCTCGAGATTCCGTGAGTCCCAACCTAGTGACACAAAGTTGGGCGCAAAGATGCGACGCTTCGTTAACTGGGAAAGTCGAACAAGAAGAAAGTATAAATTGGTAAGTCTAAAAGGCCACATGATGGTCCTACGGCTAAATGAAGCTACTATGGGGCGACTCGAAAGCAAAACACGTCCACAATCGGTTCGGAACCTCACAACACATGTCCCAAAAAGATATTTCATTAAACTCCAACAAAAGTACAATAGGCGGTGGCCAGTCCGCTATTAGGCATCAGTAGACCTGGCAAACGGGCCGGGTCGGGTACCCATGGGTACGGGTTGCTTGACCCACGGGTCCAATGGGCCGGGTCGAAAAGTAACCGCAATTTTTTTTAAAGTTTTTTTCCAACCCGGACCCGGCCCGCGGGTACCCACAAGTACCCATGGGTACCCGCCAATATTTCATTGTTTATTTTGAGTTTGTTTTGGGGTTTTTAAAAAAAATTAAAAATTTATTTTAATTGAATAATTGATTAAAAACACTAGCAACATGCTATAATTTTTTTATAATGTAAAAAATAAAATTGAATAACTGAAACAACAACAAATGTAATCAGGAATCAAGAACGATAATTTAATAAGCTTGTTGTTTGTTGTTTTTTTATGCTCCTTTTTCAAATAAATATATGTATCAACATTCAAAATCCAACTAGCATTTCAATTTATCATTTCATCAACAAAGACAAAAGAGCAATAATTTGTCCAATCATGAAAAGAAAGAGCAATTATTTTTACAGACATAATTGAGTCTAAACAAAATTTAAACATAATCAAAAATACAATTGCAAAATCAAAACAATCAAACCATATGACAAGTTTCTAAAGTCTTGAAATTAATTACATTAAAAACAATGAAACCAAATAAAATTCAAACTCCACACACTCAAATAAATTACAACTCAAGTTGATGAGTATTTAATTTAATTTAATTTATTTAAATACATGGGTACCCACGGGTACCCGTGGGTATAACCGACCCGACCCGCGGGTTCACGGGCCGGGTAAAAAAGTAACCGCTCATTTTTTTTCAAAATTTTCCTTATCCGTACCCGGCCCGTACGGGTGCACCCGTGGGTACCCACGGGTCACGGGTCAAGATTGCCAGGTCTAGGCATCAGTACAAAAATGCAAGAAGATAAAAAAATTAAGTGCGAAGAAGTCAAGAGTCCACTTCGGCAGGCTGCTCTACAATCGGCTCTGGCACCACCTCGATCGCCGAATGAGGGTCCGCTACTACATCCTCTTCCCCCTCGCCTTCTTCTTCCTCCTCGCCTCCTTCGGCGCCTTCTGCCCCCTCGGCCACCTCGCCTTCCAAAAGGGTGTACAAGCTATACCCCGAGCTGTCGAAGCCGAGGACGCGAGCTTCCACGTGTTTGAGGGTCCGGGCATAGGACTGCTTCATGTTCGTCCGCATGTGCGCCTTCGCCTCCGCCCTAATCGCCTCTGCAGCCGCTTTCACGGCAACTTCTCAATTGCCGCGTCTTCGGCGGCCTTCATTGCCATCTCCCTCTCCCGGTCGGCCCTTTCCCTCTCCTTGTCCGCCCTCACATCTCGAAGGCGGTCTGCTCCTTTGCCTTGGCCACGGCAGTCTCGAGGAGGCTAATTTGAGCGGCCCGAGACTTCGATAAATGCCGCTCCGCCTCGTACATCTTTACGGCATTGGCTCTCTCCGACCGATCCTTATCGCTCTCCGCCTTTAGCTCCTTCTCCTGCTCAGCAAACTGCTTCAGAAGATGGCTGAAGTGGCACGTGATCTGCAAAAAAACAAGGGAAAATTAAGCGAAACGCAATAAAAAATTTCTCCGTCTTGAGAACCTAAGTAGCCACTCACCGACATGGTCCTCCTTGCGATCTCGAGGGCATCATCCCCAACAGTCTCTGCCTTCAACATTACTTGGTCCTTCGGGGTCGGCAGGTGACGAAATGCCTGCATACTCATAGTGGAGTCCCTAAGAAGCCGTCATGCTTCATCACCCTCCAATCGGGGACGAAGAGCTTCTTGTGCTTCTCGGTGAGGATTACCTCCGCCCCGGCAGTAAGTGGTGGTGCCTCGAGCGCTAGTGCAGCATCGAGGGTGAATCCTTCGGCTGATGGGTCAGGAGTGGCAGACGGAGTGAACGGGGCAGGGGATGGCGACTCCAAATTCACCACCGGGGCCGTCACCGCCGAACCCTTCGTGGTTTGGCCAGACGATGGCCCCATTGTTGTTCTCTTCCTCTCTTTGCTATCAGAGGCCTTCCCACCGACTCCACCTCGATCGAACAACATTGCTCGGAAATTCATACCTGGAGCCTCTGCAAGAACAGAGACAAAGGGGTTAGCACACAAATAAAACAGGATTAAAAGTAAAAAGAAAGAGAAAAACCTGAAGCATACTGGGGTCGATCGGACTGAGACCCCCACCAAAGAGAACCTCCTCGGTCATATCCCTCCAACTCAGGGTAGGACGACCGAGGAGTTTCGAAACGACCTCATCCTCCTTCGGAGTCAATATGGGCTCGGCCTTCGCCCACCTCGGCACATCCTCCCTCCATCTTATGGGGAAATTCCACGGTTCACTGCCCCGGATCAGAAAGTATTTCTCTTTCCAAAATTTGATAGAGTCCGGATTCTCAATCAACTTCACACCCCTTTGCGGCGACAGATAATACCGGCACTCCATTTTGCTCATACGAGGTCCGATGAAGGCTTCAGAGGATGCATAGCTGAGGCTCAACCCCCACTGCTTGGCACTGAAGTATGAAGCCGATGACATGCCTCCGCATGTTGGGCATGTACTGGACGGGGCTTAGACCATACCATCGCAATACCTTGGTTACGAATGGCGGTAGGGATAGACGAAGTCCGGCATTGAGTGCATCAAAGGGAAACATGCACGTGTCTGGCGAGGTCGGCGAACAAGCTCGGAACCCCGGACCCGGAAGGAGGGCAAACTCCGCCGGAATCATAACAAACTCCGCCGGAATCATAAAGCTCCTTCGAATGCGAAGCAGGTCCCTCTCTGTGAGAATTGAAGGAATGTTGTCAACCTCGGAGCTTTCCCTTGGCTTGTTCTCCTCGTACGAAGCCGATCTCCCGTACACAACTTTGGAAAGTAGATCGTTGGAGTACTCTCGAATTCTCCTGGGGTTAGACAAGGTGGATGGCAGCTTTCCCATATCCCCCGCTCCCCTCACCTCCTCCACTATCGTCTCAACGATCACCGACCCAACAACCCCCTTTTCCTTGTCCACGGTTGAGGGGACTACCAATGGCCGATCACTTCTGTGGTCCGAGGTGGAGGTCTCACTCCATACGACACCCTAGACATCTCGTGAAATATATAAAATAAAATATATATTTACCTTGAGGTGACAACTGTGGTCAGAAAAGATCACCGGAAAGCACTAACAATTGTCCATGAAACGCTTGCAGAACCACCCAGTAGTAAGAAATTTTTTCAAGAAGTAAAAAGAGACAATGAGAAAGTGAGGGGAAGGGTGGAGACATAGTGAAAAAGGGGGCGCCGCTTGGGCTTTTGAGATCTTTGGGCCCCCGAAACCACTAAAAGCCCATCAGAATACTAAACGACAGAAGTCGTAAAGGTGAAAACATGAAGTGACGCCTAAAACTTTACTAACTGGCCACACAATCCTGAGATTCGCGCTTGATTTGGTCAACGACTCTGATCACGCCACGTTGCTCGGACCCAAAATCCGAACGTCCGAGTTACCGAGAGTGAAAATGGCAAAAATCATCGCCTCACGATTCGCACTTAATCTTGATCGACGACTCTGATCATGCCATGTAGCTCGGATCCAATATCCGAACGTCCGATCGACCGACCGTGAAATTGGCGAAAATCACCGCCTCGTGATTCGCGCTTGATCTTGATCAACGGCATTGATCACGCCACGTTGCTCGAACCTAAAATCCGAACGTCCGATCAACCGAGCGTGAAATTGGCGAAAAGCACCGTCTCGTGATTCACGTTTGATCTTGATCGACGACTTTGATCACGCCACGTAGCTCGGATCCAAAATCCGAACGTCTGAGTAACCGAGCGTGAAAATGACGAAAATCATTACCTCATGATTCGCGCTTGATCTTGATCGATGGCTCTGATCATGCAACGTAGCTTGGTCGATCGACCGAGCGTAAAATTGGCGAAAATCACTGCCTCGTGATTCGTGCCTGATCTTGACTAACGGCTCTGATCACGCCACGTAGCTCGAATTCAAAATCTGAACGTCCGATCAACCAAGCGTGAAATTGGCGAAAATCACCGCCTCGTGATTCGCGCTTGATCTTGACCAACGGCTCTAATCACGCCACGTAGCTCGGATCCAAAATCCGAATGTCTGATCAACCGAGTGTGAAATTGGCGAAAGTCACTGTCTCATGATTCGCGTCTGAGCTTGATCGACGGCTCTGATCATGCCACGTAGCTCGGATCCAAAATCCGAACGTCCGAGTCACCGAGCGTGAAAATGGCGAAATCATCCCCTCATGATTCGCGCTTGATCTTGATCGACGGCTCAGATCATGCCACGTCGTTCGGATCTAAAATCCGAACGACCGAGCAACCGAGCGTGAAAGTGGGGAAAATCGTCGCCTCATGATTCGCGCTTGGTTTTGACCGACGGCTCAGATCATGCCACGTTGCTCCGATCTAAAATCCGAACGACCGCGCAACCGAGCGTGAAAGTGGGGAAAACCATCGCCTCATGATTCGTGCTTGATCTTGATCGACGGCTCAGATCATGCAACGTCGCTTGGATCCAAAATCCGAACAACCGAGCAACCGAGCGTGAAAGTGGGAAAAATGCCCCCCTCCCGATGCGCGCTCACGATCGGAGCGTCCAGATCGAGCCACGTCAGCACTATTCAGATCAATCGTCTGATCATCCAGAGAATCGCGCTAGCGACGTGATCGACGCGCCAGATCACGCCACGTCGGTAAATAGTTGATTAATTCTTTTATTTTTATTATTAAATGGAATTAATTATTTAAAAATTGTTAAAAATAATTAAAAATTCAAAAAAAATAATTAGAAATTCTAAAAAATAATTTAAATTCAGGAGAATATTTTTTGAGCTCCTGGAAAAATAATTATTAATTAGAGTGATTAATTGATGCTTTTTGAAAATTAATTGTTACTTCGCAAAGCCGAATAAATTGTTCGAAAAATAATTTAAAAATTAGAAAAAAATCAATAAAAATCCAGAAGATCCCACCAACACATCTGAATACAGGGCAAGCTCAATTAAACGTTGTTAAGCTCCACTAGCGATTTTGAAGCTTCTAAGAACGCCGATAAAATCTCGTACGCCATTAAGACAAGAAAACTACTTCCCAGAGGCTGTTAAACCCAGTCTTCGGGAATGGGGAGCTTGTGATTTGGCTAAAAATGGGACTAAATCGAGACCGTCCAAGTCGGGCACGAATCTTAAAGCTCTCAGAGGTAAAACAGTAATTTCCACCACAAACGGGTCCGAATTGGGAACTGGGTCTTTCTTCAAAGTCCAATATCCCATAAACGGATCTGTCCTATTGGGTGTAGGTAGCAACCCATTACAAATCAATTCAGATATTTGCAGAGTAATTTAAATTCGTGATTATCTCTAAGAGGCGGTTTAAACCGCCTCTCTTATCATGAAACGGGTTAAAACTCTACATCTTATCATATAACACCGGGACATAGTGATAAATGCTTATCTTTAAACTGTCTCTTAAGGCGACTATAAATACCCCTCCCCCACCATAAAAAAGGTAATCAATAATTTTTCCACATAAAGCTCTTTCATAATCTTCCTGATTACTGATTAAGAGCGTCGGAGGGTTCGTCGTCGGGATCCATCACGGTGTATCGAACTCTTTGCAGGTCAACGGCACCGGCAAGAAACCAGTCAAACGCCGGTGAAAGTCAACATGTTTGCCTTTATTGTTTCCGAAAGAATCCACAAATTCATCTGTTTGCTCCTACACCAAAATCGGCAGCAACATATATACATATATGGGGAAAAGGGGTATGAGCAACTTGCTCATTTAGTAAATAAGCAATTGATGATGTGGCATGCATGTGATGGAAAATTCCTTAAAAATGTTAGTTGTCCAATGTATCACATGCATGCCACATAATCAATTGTTCATTTACTAAATGAGCAAGTTGCTCTATCCCTTTTACCCTACATATATTAACTCTAATCATATGTTTATTATATTTTTATAATTTAGGTGTATTTATGTTTTGGCAATTTGTATTGGTGTTTTGATATGATGTATTTGCGTGGTAATGTTATTTCTTACTCTTTGTAATAGCTATCTAATGTCTCTGTTTTTTTCATACTAATCTTTTAGAAGAGAAAGATCACATAGGGACTTGTCGGAGCGTCAGACCCATAAACTTTTAGCTGTGATCTTTTTGGCTTTTATATGTGGCTGAAAGATACCATGATGGTTCACGATTAAGTTAGGAGTACTGTTCTGTAAGGCTGTTAATTAGATTTGAAAAGAATTTTTTTTACACTCAATAATATGTCCTGCAATCAGAAGTTTTGGTCGGACTTTTTGCTTGCGATAATAATTGAAGGAGAAAATCGTGTTAAATTAGAAGTCTCCGACGGAGGCAAACGAAGATTATTTGGCCAGCTGAGGTATCTATTAAGTTTTTAAGGGTTTTATTATTTTAGTGAAAACTATAGTTATTGTTATAAAATTGAATTTCTGATTATATTTTAGTACTCAGAAGCAAAAGGTGCTCATAGCCTATAATGTATATGATTTTGGGTCTGAACTTTGTAGATAATTTGCTATTGTATGAGAACACAAGTCGAGTTTCTGAATCAATTTCTAGAATTTACCATTTTGTTGGGCTCTTTAATCTTCATAACAGCAGCGTGCATATTTGAACATGAAATTATATTATGTGTTGTAACTTGCTTGTTTTGATTATGTCAGATGGGTTGCTAATGGGGTTGTTGGTTCTCCTGCATTTGCTGCCTATGATCAAGGTAATGTCAATTGAAATATCTTATGTGCGCACAGCTTTGTTTATTATAGCAAATCATTCAGTTGTAGTCTTTTATTTTGGCAGGTTACGATGTCTTCCTCGGAAATTTACGGGGACTAGTTTCCAGGGAGCATATTGACAAGAACATATCTTCCCGAAAGTAAGTTTTCATTTACAATTATGATGTGAAGCTAACCTCTTAATTGCATGTGCATCAGACATTTGTACTTTCGGAATACAAAATTCAGTAATTTTCTAAGCATACATTAATAAATGCTACAAAATTAACAATGCTAACATTCTCTAGTTACTTACTGTTTTGTTAGCACACAATCGGCCTCTTTTTTAGCACACTTTGGAAAAGTGCACAAACTTAATATTGATGAAAATTTCCTATGTCCCTACTCCCTAGTCCTTTTGTGCTTAGAGTTGGTATTAGCAAAAAAGCACGTGTGAACAGTCTAGCTAATAATAATGATAACGGTATGATGTCAGTTTGATAAAGGTTACCAGGGTTCTGGTTTCTCCTTCATCACAGAGGTACTGAGACAATCTTCCTATGAATCAAGCTTACTATATATATATATACATGTGAATGTGTGTGTGTGCATTATAGAGAAAGAGAGAGAGTAGTGATCGAGTAAGTGACATATTTATTAAGTAAAAACAAGTGAACCTTTTTTCCCTCATTTCCACTTCTCAAATGTATGGTCCATTTCATTCATAGTGATCAAGATATCATAAAATATAGGAAGATGAAATATCATGAAGTTTGAATATTATTTGTCCATGCAAGAAGTGGTTGCAAAATGAATGGTTTTTCAGCAATAGAACAAATGAAGCTCCTTGATGCATGAACAAAACATGTTCAAACTTCATGATATTTTATCCTCCAATGTTTTAAGGCATGTAGCTCATTTAGAACGGTATGGATCATGCATTTGTGAAGTGGAGATGAGTGAAACCATGTTCACTTATTTTTACCTATTCATTGTGTCACTTACTAGATCATTACTCTCTTGGTATATATAGAAATCTGCACATGCGATGAACATCCTAACATTTTTATTTTTAAAAATAAAGACTACAACGTAGGCTGACCTTGACCTCGAACCGAACCTGAGACCTCTTTTTACCCGTCTCAAACCCTCTTTACAAATTATCCTTAGTGGCACCAATTTTTATTTTATATGAGTGGTACTTTTGTAAAGTAAATAAATTTGAACTTGAGGGTATTATGGTAACTGACAACCTTTGAGTAAATGAATAGTTAATATAACTCCCACTTAAAAATGAGTGATTGAGATTAGATGGTTGATTGTCTACAAATTATAGTTTGTCTACAAATTACACAATCCCAACTCTCGCATTATAGTATTTGAGATGTTATGACTGTTATATTTGGATATTGACATAAATAACCCCAGAGAATTGCAACTTTTACTTGATTGGTGCATGCTTATTATGGTCATGATAGCAACAAAAACTTGCACTATTTTCTTTCTTCTTTGGTGAAGGGGCAGGTGGTCTGGGGTTTCAATGGTAATGCTTGTCTGGCCAGATGGGTGTTTTACTTTTTTCTACTTCTACGTTTGCATAGTAATAATTTGGCATAAAATGATCGTCTGAGTGGAAATAATATGGAGATTGCTGAAATTGTCATGTCGCCTGCCTAAGGATTTACATATTAGGTAATATTTGGCTCTAGTTGGGCAAGAGGATACTGGGCTTAAAAGAAGCTAGTAGCTCTTTAGTTATGTAGAATTGAAAGAATTGGATAATCAAGTACAAAAATAATAATATTAGGGTCAAGTGTGAGGCTTACGGACTCAAATTTTTATGTACCACACAATAGAAAAAATAGGAAATATAGTGAGGGATAACACCTAGCTACTGAAAAACCATTTTCAGTCATATGTACCTTTGGAATACATTTTTTCTATATATAGTTTAACTAATTTAAAATTTACTTATAGAGGTAACTAATTCTTTCCAAAGTGGCCTCCATGGTGACAGCTTTTTAAAATGACCAATATTTAGAATCTGAACAGCTGAAGAACCTTATTTAGTATCATCTACCAGATAATAACTTCAGTGGGGGTCTTCAATGCTTCTTTCCAGTGTCTGGCCTTAAATTTGCTATCTATATTCTTCAAGAAAACAACTCGATCAAGTAACCATGTGCCTATTCTCTTTCGGAATGCTTTGATAACTTAAATTGGTTGAGACTAAACCAACCTAATCTAGCACCATCTACCAAACAATAACTTCAATTGGTTGAAACTAAACCAACCTAATCTAGCACCATCTACGGAATAGTACCTTCAATAGATTAAAAATATACCAAGACCTTCCAGCACTCCTATCCCTGTTCTGCATATTGCGGCATATTAAAAGATTGCCTATGAGCACGCATATGAGATGGAATTCCTCCTATGGCGGCTGGAAGCTAAAATTTATTTACCAAAATAAAGTGATGGGCACACACAATGCCAGTCAAATAGGAATTTGTGTCGCATGTGCCACCATGGTCCAGTGGTAAGCCTCTTAGCTAGTGCAACAAATGGAAATTGTCTCCCATCTTGCACCTTCTCCATTAAATATACTGGTATAATACACGTGTGATGCACGCCTACAAAAAATATAGTCATCAAATTAAATGTATTGCCCGTATATCTTTTCTTATGGACAATTCATTTAATTTGATGACTACCTTTTGTAGGTGTGCATCACAAGAGGCGCAACATACAGTTATAACAATGATAAAAGAAAAACGAATAAAATACCCCCAAAAGCTATAAGCTATTCAACACACCCAAAAGAAGACAACATGCCATCACACACTATCGCGTCCTCCATTCACCCAATTGACAGTATAGTATCCCCATGTAAACCCTCATTGTTCTCACATAGACAAATCCATACAAAAGCACAAAAGCCATAACCAAACACATAAGCTTGCATTCCATATGCTATTCAAATTTGCACCCATCTACATATATTGGCCTAGCCTTGGCTAGATTAATGTCACAATAACAAAATACTTGATTAATCGAGTGAAACCACAAAATTAAAACTTCATGCCCAAAATAGAATTAGCAATTAAAGTAAACTCAAGTCTATGTATGAAGAAAAATTTAAATTTCAGCGATCAAAACTGGACAATATGAGCAATAGGTTATCGTACCTCGAAAGATGAAGTAATATTGAACCCAAATTCTTTGTTTTTCCATTAACCACACATCCATCTTACTGTAGCATGTAACATATATCATTGACATGAGATTCAACTTCAACTACAAAATTTTCTATTCTGCAAAGAAATCAACAATATACAAAGTGAACACTCTTATTCCTTTTTATAGAATGATTTTAAGAGTACTTCGCAGTAACTTCATGAACTAATTGAAGCAAATAATTTTCCTCCTTCCATTCCACATTCTGCAAGAAATAATTTAATTATATCTTATAGCAGAATTGCAAATGAAAATAAACTTAATACCCATTAAAGAGAAAATGTGAGAAGAGTTCTAAGTTTACGTACAAAAAGACAATTTGAGGGTCCGCAACTCTTTCATTTCTTGTCTCGCTGTCTAACCTATCAAATTCAATGGAAGAGTAGAGCTAAACCCCCATCCACGCTAAAGCAAAATTGCAAATGAAAATAAACCACCATGCATGCAATCTATAGGTGTCAAAATCAAAATTATGAATAGGTACAAAGTTGAAAAATAACTCAACACGAGATATTAAGTTAATTAGAGTTGAAAAATATACCAAAGCTAAGTATAGTAGATGAATATGGAAGCCACTGGGTACACACCTATAAATGCCTGCCTACTCCGAAGCTTATGAAGACTAAAACCTGCACATATTAAGTAAAAGAAATTTCTAATTAAAAGAACTAAATAAACCTCCTACATTGTATTCACCTAACAAAAACAGTAAAAAGAGACCAAAACTACATAAAAGTTGAACACAAATTCATCGATTCTAGAAGCCCAGCTCCAACCGTACATACATCCTAAACACTTAAAAAAATTAAAAATTTATAATGTACCCACTACAATTCAAAACCACTAGAGAAACTTGAAACTTTTACCTTTGGGTGTTTTGTTCCTCCTTTGTCCAGTTGTATTCGTTGATCAAGAGCTTAAACAACCTGCAAAAAATACACCAAAAAGAACCAAGAAAACTTCATATGAGGGGAAAAATAGAAGAAAAAAGAAGGCGACAAATCAAATAGAAATGACTAAACATCAATTAAACGAACCAAAGATCAAACCTTTATAGCAAAAGCAATCCAAATAAATCCAAAATAAGAAAATATTACCTCAAATTGGTCAAAGAATAAACAAACAGTAGATAGTTACCAAAAAGAGAAGAAAACATGGGCAAAAGCCCACCTGTAATTCATGTTCCCACCTCCAAAAGCCCAAAAAATATAGATTTGAATGGCGAAGATCTTCGATGAAGATAGAGATGTCAAAGAGAAGGAGAACAGTGGCCATTGGGGCAGAAGGGTAGTCCGGGGCTGCGCATTTGAGGGAGGAGGTGGTCACAGTGATGGATCTCTCTCTCATTTGGGTATTAGGGTTAGGGTTTTGGAGGGATCGACTTGACGGATGGAGAGAGCGAGAGAAAGACGATCCAGCTGGTGGGCCGTATGTGAGAGAGAGAGGGTGGGCGATGGCGGGAGTGAAGAAGTGCAGAGGAGGGAGGTGGTCTGCGGCGGCTGCGTTAACGGCAGTGCGGCGGGATGGAGCAGCCAGTGGGTCGCAAGAGAGAGAGGGAGAGGAATAGAGAGAAGTAAAAGCTAGGGTTACCAGAATTGGAGGATCTAATCTGCAGGTGCAATGCACGCAAATTGGTTTGTCTACAGATTATACAACCCCAATTCTCCCATTATAGTATTGGAGATTAGAGATATATGGGATGAGAGTGAAGAGACTTCATGGCCTTGTCCAGAAGAAAATTAAAAGAAATAGAAATTAATGTTTTACTAGATAAATTTTGTTTGGAGAATTGTGACCTATCACTGATTGTTTGTAATTGAATGATTTTCATAAAGATGGAACCAGTGGGACTGCAGGTAAAATGTTCTCAATCAGATGATTTCATCCATTTATTATTAAAGTCTAAAGATCATTTTAAACTGTATCAAACAGCAGCTGATTTGGTTGTCGATGGGTGAATACATAGACACTATTAGATTATCCCAGTGCAATAGATATGAAAAAGGCATGTGTTTATCTGTCAGTGTAAGCCTGTCATCGGTGAAAGAACTAAAATGCGTTGCCAATCATCTTGTGGTAATAGCATAGTGATTCTTGTCCAACAACTAGCCGCATAGAGTATGATAGTTTGCTTTTTCATCATAGCAAAGTTTGGGATTCTTATCATATATGGAAGCAGTTAAAAGAATGAATTGCGCGGGTTTTCTACTATTTTCTTGGTTGTTCAGTGAACTTAGTTTACTTCTCGCAGTGTTCTAAAAGTCGCTTGGTGGTAGTCGAGCGGCCGATGGAGGCCTAGCGCCTAGACCTTGTAAGCGGGGCCTAGGTAGCTAGGCGCTAGGCATCTTTTTTATTTTTTATTTTATTTTATTTTATTTCCCCCCCAATTTATCTTTTGCTTTTGTTTTGTTGTTCCACCATGCATTATCTTGCTCTTTATTGCTCTTCATTCTTACTCTTGACTTTTCTCCTTGCTATTGCAAGATGAGCTTTAGATAATAGACACAATTGCATCAAGGTGTTGGTTTTGGTAACAGATTTGGGTAGAGCAATGATTTGTTAGGATAATGATTAGAATTTTCAATGTCTTAATTAGATATATCGAAAAAATAAACTATTATACTAGTTCTAGTCTGTCTCTTTTGAAATCTGGATTCACTTGTCTTTTCATAATCAAATGCATCAATAGATTTGATATCTTGGAGGCAAACAGTGTCTACTAGTGGTTTTCAATGAACTCCAGCTGACAATTTGTAATGTTGGGTAGTGTGTTCTCCTTTTATGAAAACAATTTCCGGGGAAAAAATAATTGAAGCTATCTCGTCCTAATCTGATGATTGTCTAAATATGTAGTTGTTATATAAGTATATATATATTTTTGAATATAGGAAGACTGTTGTCATCCCATTTCATTGATGAGTTGATATCGGAACAATAACACTAAATCCTCAAGATGAAAACAAACAACTAGACCACACCTACTACTACAAGCAAAAGACACCATCTAAAAACTACTACTACTTCTACTACTACTAATATGAACCAAGTCTACCTGGAAATTATTTTTAAACGGGTCCGGGTTGGGTCGGATCGGGTTAAGCACTATTTTATGATCCGGGTCCGCTTAGACTCGCCTAGACCCCACCTAGACCCGCTCAATAGGCCAAACTGATTTTTTCAAATGCCTATGGCCTAGGAGAGTTGCCTGGGGACCGCCTAGCTACCCGGCGCCGCCTAAGCGGCCGCCGAGACCGATTTTTAGAACAGTGACTTTTCTTCAGAAGTATTACCTCAAGTTGTGTGTACTATGATATGACTTATTTGTTTTGATATATTCCCAATACATCGAGTCTGTCAAAATTGCACAGCTTATGTAAAAGATATATTTGATTAAAAATCGTAATAATCAGAAGAAGAACCTTGAGTTTTGTAGTAAATTTAGATTTGTTAGTATGTAAATATGATGCAAAGAAGGAAGAAAAGGTGGCTTAGGAAGAGACTATCCTTTTTTCCCCTTATGAATTTGAGGTATTCTGTTTACACACAATAATGTAACGTTTTCTTCTAAACGTGCAGTTACATTATTATAGATTGTGCTGTAAATTGGTCTTCAATGATCCTGTTTGAGTTTGCTGTTGAGAGCAAAGTGTAATTTTACACACTAGTACTTTGGACTTTTTATACTAGGTTAGATTTTATTGAACTTGAACTGTCCTAACCTTGTCTAATCTTACATGGCCAATTGGCCATATTTGATTACTTTATTCAACTTAAGAACTTGCTGCTTAGCAGCATGAGACGATCACAGAATAAATATAAAAAATAGAAACCCGGGATAGACAACCACAGCCATTACTTTATTTCGAGTTTACTGCAAGTTCTTTGACTACTATCATTCTAACTAATATGAATTAAATTCAGGTATTGGAAATATTCCATCAATGAGCATGGGACACAAGACATACCTGCAATGATCGAGAAAATTCATGACATCAAAACATCCGAACTTAAATCCAACTGCCAGCTCAATTTGGAGGACAAAGATTGTAAGCAACCCTACAAATTCTGCGTCGTCTGTCACAGCCTGGGTGGAGCAGTGATGCTCATGTACATCATAACACGAAGAATTGCCCAAAAACCCCACCGACTTTCCAGAATGATCCTTTTGTCCCCAGCAGGTTTCCACGAAGACTCTACAGTTGTGTTCACTTTGGCTGAGCGTTTCGCACTTCTCTTTGGCCCTCTTATTGCACCAGTTATACCTGGGCTCTACATACCCACCAGATTTTTCCGGATGCTCCTGAACAAATTAGCCCGAGACTTCCACAACTACCCCGCACTTGGCGGGCTTGTTCAGACCCTCATGAGCTACGTGGTCGGTGGCGATAGCTCGAATTGGATTGGGGTTCTAGGTTTGCCTCACTATAACATGTATGACATGCCTGGAGTTTCGTTGTACGTAGGTCTTCACCTTGCTCAGATCAAAAGGGCGAAGAGGTTTATAATGTTCGACTATGGAAGCGAAGCTGCCAACTTTGAGGCATATGGAATTCCCAAACCACTGGATCTGGGTCAACACTTCAATCTCATTGATGTGCCTATTGATCTTGTTGCAGGGAGGAAGGACAAGGTTATCAAGTCATCGATGGTGAGAAAGCACTATAGACTGATGAAGAGAGCCGGTGTTGAGGTTTCATATAATGAGTTTGAATACGCCCATTTGGACTTCACTTTTTCACATAGAGAAGAGCTTTTATCTTATGTGATGTCGAAATTGTTACTCGTTGAACCTCCACAGAAACTGCAGGGAAGTAGTCATCAAATATCGGTGAGATTTAGGAAAAATATCAGAATTGCTTGGAAATCTGAAGCTGATGGAGGGGACGATGATGATGTAGAGTTTACAGATACTAGTAAAATTAAGCCCTTAACTGCTCATGAAGTCGAAGCTGATGGAGGTGAGGACGATATAGAGTTTA
This sequence comes from Hemerocallis citrina, assembly GCA_017893485.1. Lineage (NCBI taxonomy): Eukaryota > Viridiplantae > Streptophyta > Magnoliopsida > Asparagales > Asphodelaceae > Hemerocallis > Hemerocallis citrina. Next base: position 222,139 of record JACEHZ010000205.1, read on the forward strand.
CAGATACAAATGAAATTAAGCCCCTAGAAGTTGAAGCTGATGGAGGTGATGATGAGGTAGAGTTTACATATACAAATGAAATTAAGCCCTTAGCCACTCGTGAAGTTGATGCTGATGGAGGTGACAATGACGTAGAGTTTACAGATACAAATAAAATTAAGCCCTTAAACGATGGAGGTGAGGACAATATAGAGTTTACAGGTACAAATGAAATTAAGCCCTTAGAAGTTGAAGTTGATGGAGGTGATGATGAGGTAGAGTTTACAGATACAAATGGAATTAAGCCCTTAGCCACTCGTGAAGTTGAAGCTGATGGAGGTGACAATGACGTAGAGTTTACTGATACAAATAAAATTAAACCCTTAACCACTCATGAAGTCAAAGCTGATGGAGGTGAGGATGATATAGAGTTTACAGATACAAATGAGATTAAGTCCTTTGAAGTTGAAGCTGATGGAGGTGATGATGATATAGAGTTTACAGTCACAGATGAAATTAAGCCCTTAACCACTCGTGAAGTAGCTGATAGAGGTGATGATGATGTAGAGTTTACAAACACAAATGAAATTCAGCCATTCTGCACTCGCAAAGTTGAAGCTGATGGAGGTGATGATGATGTAGAGTTTATAGACACAAACAAAGTTGATACTGATGGAGGTGATGATGATGGAGAGTTTAAAGACACAAATGAAATTCAGCCATGCACTCGCAAAGTTGAAGCTGATGGAGGTGAGGATGATGTAGAGTTTACAGACACAAATGAAATTGAGCCCGTAATCACTCTCGAAATTGTAGCTGATAGAGGTGAGGACGATATAGAGTTTACAGATACATATGAAATTAAGCCCCTAGAAGTTGAAGCTGATGGAGGTGATGATGAGGTAGAGTTTACAGATACAAATGAAATTAAGCCCTTAGCCACTCGTGAAGTTGAAGCTGATGGAGGTGACAATGATGTAGAGTTTACAGATACAAATAAAATTAAGCCCTTAACCGCTCATGAAGTCGAAGCTGATGGGGGTGAGGACAATATAGAGTTTACAGGTACAGATGAAATTAAGCCCTTAGAAGTTGAAGCTGATAGAGGTGATGATGAGGTAGAGTTTACAGATACAAATGAAATTAAGCCCTTAGCCATTTGTGAAGTTGAAGCTGATGGAGGTGACAATGACGTAGAGTTTACAGATACAAATAAAATTAAGCCCTTAACCCCTCGTGAGGTCAAAGCTGATGGAGGTGAGGATGATATAGAGTTTACAGATACAAATGAAATTAAGTCCTTAGAAGTTGAAGCCGATGGAGGTGATGATGATATGGAGTTTACAGTCACAGATGAAATTAAGCCCTTAACCACTCGTGAAGTAGCTGATGGAGGTGATGATGATGTATTGTTTACAAACACAAATGAAATTCAGCCATTCTGCACTCACGAAGTGGAAGCTGATGGAGGTGACGATGATGTAGAGTTTACAGACACAAACGAAGTTGATGCTGATGGAGGTGACGATAATGTAGAGTTTACAGACACAAATGAAGTTCAGCCATTATGCACTCGCAAAGTTGAAGCTGATGGAGGTGAGGATGACGTAGAGTTTACAGACACAAATGAAACTGAGCCCGTAATCACTCTCGAAATTGTAGCTGATAGAGGTGGCAATGATGTAGAGAGGACAGACACAAATAAAATTCAGCCCTTAACCACTTGGGAAGTTGAAGCTGATGGAGGTGAGGATGACGTAGAGTTTACAGACACAAATGAAACTGAGCCCATAATCTCTCTCGAAGTTGTAGCTGATAGAGGTGGCGATGATGTAGAGTTTACAGACAAATGAGGAGCCCTTAATCACTCTTAAAGTTGAAGCTGCTAGAGGTGTCGATGATGTACAAATGAAATTAAGCCAGTATAGTTGGAATAAGTATCCTGTCTGTCTTGTATATTGCCTTGTCTGTCTTGTATATTGCCTAGTAGGTTTTGCGTGTAAATTATTGAAAATGTGTGTTGTATGGTTTGCTCTCATCTGATGGTAATATTGAATGAGTAGCAGTGGGCAAGGAATTGTAATATATATTTTGTCGCATTCCCTTGACTGTAGTTGTAACTATATACAAATCTTTCATTGTAAGTTGGAGGTCGGTGCAAAAAACGTGCATTTTCAGTGTAGTTGAGATATAGTTAATGATTGAAACTCGAGTGGTTTTTTGCAATTCTAATGACAGGCAAGTTTAGCAGTTGACTAACATCAATTGCAGTGATCATCATTTCTTTTATTACTAGTGATTTTTTAGACTGCTTTCAGCTGATCAATTGATTCTTATGTGGAACTTTATACAAGAACTAGGTTGTCTGTTGACACGTGCCATGTCTTCGGAACGGTGTACCTGATTTGATTATATAAAATAATTTTAGAGGTCCAACAAGTTAATTGAAGTAGCAAATATATTATATGTAGAAGCAATATATCTAACTTTAAGCTCAATCATTAGCTTGAACTTATCTGAAATGCATATAGTTTGTTAAAAACATTGTATAAAGTTTTTTTTAACTTCAGCATCACTTTTAGATGCTTGTAATAGTTATGCAAGGATATTATCATATAGGTTTTATAGAGCTTACTCTAATTTCATAACCACTATGAGCATGTCTAAAGACAACGATAACGCAAGTGTAGGTGTGAAGGTATCTACAATACCAATAATCTAAACATTTGCTTTTCTGAGACTCAGTTTGCAATTGAATTAGTACATTTTATTATTATTTCAACCAAAATGAAATACATGAAGTTCTCAAAACTATAAACCAAGCTAATCATTTCTTTTATCTCCATTTTGTCTCCCCATTGCACATTTATAAAAACAATCAAAATGGATAAATAACAAATTTACTTTAGTTGTCTTTCTTGAGTGGAGAGTTTGCACCATTCATTGGTAAACTCCAGTCATCACAATCCTATATATCCAAATATACACTAAAAGTTCTTATATGTTATGTTATACATGATTTCTAATAACCAGTGAAGGGAACACTTCAAGATAGTATGTTCTCTTATAGTAAAGAAATTAATGTTGCATATTTGCCAAGTTATTTTAGGTTGTTGGTCAGCTTACCTGTCCTGCAATGGTTTGGAAGCTCAAATTGAGGCCATCAAATAATCCATCCTTCACTTGTGTACACCTTAAATCAAAACCAATAAAAAAACACATCAAATAAATTACCAAATTAAAAAAATTTAACCCAGAAATAAAAAAATCACTCTGAACTTAGATCCCATGCACACACAAAATTCGAGTGAGCAAAAAACTGAGTAATCCTCTGTACATACAAAATTAAAAATTAGAATGAGAATTCGGTTAATGAGATGAAATTAGAGTCGTCGCATCGCATATAGAGGCTCTCGATTCGGTGGAGGGGAGTCGCCGATACGGAATCGCTTGATATTCGCCCAATTTCGGTGGAGGGGAGTCATCGATACGGAACCAGCAGTGGATTAGATATCGGCGACGACTTTTTGACTATGGTTCGACATTGGATTTGGATTTGCTTTGAGATTTTCAAAATTTCAAAATTTTGAAAATTTAAAATTTTCAAAGTTTTAAATTTTATTTTTTAAAATTTTTTTAGTTTTTTTATTTTTTTAAATTCATAAAAAAATTATTTTTTTTATTTTTAAAATTTTAAATTTAAATTTTTTTGAAAATGTTTTTCTTTTTTTAAACTTTTTAATTTTTACAAAAACTAATTTTTTTATAGAAATTTTAAAGTTTTTTAAAAAAAATTATTTTATTATTTTTTAAATTTTTTTTAAAAATCAATAATTTTTAATTATTTTTTATAGTTTTTTGATTTTTTTGAATTATTTTTGAAGTTTTCAAAGTTTTAATTTTTTAAATTTTATTTTAAAAAAATTAAAATTAAAATTTTTTTTGTTTTAAAAATTTTCAAAATTTTTTAAATTTTGATTTTTTTTAATTTAAAATTTTTAAAGTTTAAAAAAAATAATTTTTTAAAAATTTTTTCAAGTAATTTTTTATAAGTTTTTGACTCTTTTGAATTATTTTTAAAGTTTTTAAAATTTTAATTTGTTAAGTTTTTAAGTTGTTAAGTATTTAAGTTTTTTAATTTTTAAATATTTTCAATTTTTAAAATTTTTAAAATTTATATTTTCTTAATTTTTTGAATAGGAGAGAGAGAGAAATAATTAAATAAATAAAGTAGTTATTTTAGGTTGGGGGATTTGAATTTGAGTTTTTTTTTTTGGGGTGTGTGTGTGTGTGTGTTAGATCTTGGCCTTTGATTTTTTTGGAGATTGAAGAAGAGCCACTTAATAACTTTCTTTGTGTTTTATTATATAGATGCATAGCATGTTTTGTCTCATGTTCTAAATTGTTCAACGATTATTGACAACTTTCTTGGGTCTCTTACATTTTTTTCCTTTTATTTTGTATATCTATTGTGAGATTACTGACAGAAACATGCAAAGCAATAATTCGTCGAGAAGATTTACTGTTTCTTTAATAGGGTCAGTGAATGTATGTCTGCAAGATGCCACGCAAATTCCTTACACTGTTTTTAAACTGGAAGGCAAGTTGGTAGGAAGACCTCAAATTTTTTATGGATATATGTTTTTGTGTAAATGCTTTGGGAGATACCCATTATTTATCTTGACTTTCTTTAGAAATCATTTCTGTATAGTAATCTAATTGGTGTAGCAGAAGTTTATAGGCACTGAGTTATGCACCAACTGATCACAATGAACAATCAAGCAATAGTAGACCGTATCAAACACAAAAGCACACAATTTTGTCCTAGTCGGCAAATCTAATTCGGGGGAGAAATAACTAGAGATGGCACAAGAGTTGTAATACTTTCAACAATATTTATCTATTTTTCAAGCATTACTAGATGATACTCTGATGTTTACAATGGAAAACTTTCAAATGAAGTACTCCCTCCCATGGAGATCATTACAATTATTTAAAGAGATCTAGAAACCTTAGGTCGTAGTCTAGATCCTTCACCACCCTCCAATAAATCCTGAAGAGAAAGTCATGTGATGAGAGTAGTACGACATAACTTGAAGAAGAAACTGGGCTAAAACAGATCCCCAAATAATCGGCCCATACGCTGTTGTTTGCCTCTTGCAGTCGACTGCCCAAAGTGGAAGTCGACTGCTTTGACGTCGAGAGCAAACAAAGAGCTCTCGACTAGATTGCGGTCGATTTCTATTTTAGCAGTCGACTTGCATCTCATTGGCAGTCAATCCAACACCTCCTTTCGACTCCTTTCTTCACTTCGAAACCTCTTCTCCCTTCGCCTTTTCTCTTTGCACTAAACCTAGTATGCAAGACATACACCCTAACTGTAATTCCATGTTTCAATAGTACGTAATTCCTACATATTTTCTTCACTTCAGTTATCTACTGTCGATCTTCAATTTTGAACTCTTTTTGCATGAACTGCAATTATTTAATTATTTATTAATTATTGTGAAAGCCCAAATCTTGTCTAGCCATCCAATTATTGTGAATCCTTTATTTAAATTCAAACCCGAGACCCTAAACTAATCCCAAGCCCAAATCCTAATCCACTATTGACTAACCCTATGCTCCATCCATTTAAACTCCTCTAATCACAATCCCCTAACCCTGATCACCCTCTCTCTTTTTCTGTCATCCCTCTCAAGTGCGCCGCCCTACCCGATCACCTTAACCTCTCCAAACTTCCATCTACCCGACACCCATTAAACCCTTCCACCACCAACCCAACCTCCTCCTTACTACCACCAAACTCGACATCCACCAACTCGACCTCATCCTTGCTGCCACCAACCTGACGCCCATCAACCCTTCCACCATCACAAACAAAACTCCTCGTTGCTCTCAACTCCATCCCGACCACTACCGTCTCTCTCCCTCGGCCTCTCTTGCTCACCCCAACCTCCACCATCAAATCCATCTCCACAGCCGACATCTTATCTCAAAGCCCTCTCCATCTCCTTCAACCCACAGCAACTCCACATCAACAACCACCTCCATCACCACAACCGCCATGCAATGCCTCGACTTCCATACATAGGAAATTTGACACACCTAGAATCTTTTTTTTCAATTGAGTACATAAACATAATATAATATAACAAAATGCGAAAATCTTACTATAAATCCAAACATCTTGGATTGATAAGATAACGGGCTCAGGATATCACACTCTATGCCAAGGCCTCGGGCACTCTTACCTGTACAACACAATCTGTGGGTTCGTCAGCTTGCAGCTTTAACTAACTCCAAAACAACAAAACAACATACATAGCGTAATAGAAATAAAACTGGAATCGATATAATAAATGTAAATGTTAGTAGTCAATTATACAATGTCATATAAGTGAGTGTAAATCTTATTTACTAAAACATCAAACATTTGCTTATTATGAAAACATGCATAAATCCAAATATGCACTTTAAATGTACGCTTGATTGGAACGATATGCCGCCCATACAACATATTTTTCGAATGCAAGCTACTAGCGTTTCTTCTCATTACAGGGTTCAATTCCTTGCTATGCAATATCTACTTATGTATTCTACACTGTTTCTGATATTTATCTAGTGACTAATGAGGTTGTAGTCGTTTAGTCCAATTCCGCCTCTGCAGTCGGAAATGGCCATGCCAATTGTATGCCGAGACCCTGTGGTCTTTCTCCACTCCTAGAAAACTACGTAAGATTGAATAATGTTGTGTCGGACCATGTCGGGGTTTCGGAGATGGGTGGAGGCAATCGGGGGTGAAGGAGGTCGGGAGGTGTAGGGTTGAGAGCTCAGGGTTGGGGTGTTGGAACATCGAGATGAATGGAAAGGGAGCTCAGAGGTGACTGCGGAGGTGGAGCTATGGTGGTCGGGGGAGGTGATGGTGGCAATCAGGGTAAGGGGCTAAGTGAGGAGGAGATGAGGGTGTGGTGGAGTTGGAGTGGAGTTCAGGATGGTGGGTTTGGGTTACGGTGGGGGAAAAGAAACAATAAGAAGAAGAAAATAGAGAGAGACAGTAATGAGGTGGAGGTGAGATGAAGTGCATAGGAGAGAGGCTGTAGGCTATAGTGAAATATAGGAAGTAGGCTAATACATTAGGAGTGGACTGTGTTGTGGAGTGAGAGGGATGAGAGATTTAGGGGTATAGGAGGATGTAGCAATGGTATTGGGTCGGGTCGGGTCCTTCACTACCTGGACCCTGACCCGGTCCCCTACGGGTCCAAAAAGTAGACCCGGACCCGTGAGGACCGGGTCCGATTCCGGGTCTGGATCCTATTAAAATATTTCTACCCGTTCGGATAGGAGCAGGAGTATGAACGGCGAGAGGAGACGGAGAGTGGAGGATTTAGAATAGAAGAGAGAAGAAAAATGCATGGGTTTTGAGTTTGGAAGAGGAAGATTTAGAATTGAAGAGGGTGGAGGGGAGGGATGAGGATAGAATATTTATTTTTATATTGATTTTTTGAGTTTTTTTAACAAGTCCGGGTCACGGGTCGGGTCTCTTTTGAGCGGACCCGGACCCGAAAATACAACGGGTCCCATTTTAGGACCCGGACCCAGACCCGGACATGGATATGCCGGGTCGGTTCCGGTCCAATGCCAGGTCCGGGTTGGAGCTGGGTTTCGGGTATTTATGCCAATGCTAGGAGGAGGTGGAGGATATAATATGGGAGGTGAATTGATGCTGGTTGTAAAATATGGTTGGGAAAATGGGGGTTGACTATTGGATTAGGGAATTAGGTTAGAGTTTGAATTTAAACTCAAATTGACAAATTAGAAAAATTAGAATGGATCACAAAGTATTTGGGTTGGTTCCAATTAGGAGATCAAAATGAATTCGAGATCACAGAAAGATATTTATAAAATATCGAAATACAAAAATACATAAAATATTTATATTAAAAATGTTACGGATATTATCTGTAATGGTACAAAACACACATGTATAACACATGTGGGGCAAAATTGTCATAATTTAATTTTGTGGGGTGCTACACGCCGACAGGCCCCCATCATCAACTCCATCAGCCCCAACACCTTGCTTGCTGCCCTTGTGGTTGTCCCTGCCGTTCTTGTTGTCGTTGTCGTTGTTGTTGCTGTCGTTCTTATCCCTCCTGCCGCCGTTGTGTTGCTGCCTTGTTGCTGCAGTTGTTGCTGACCATGTGTTGCTGCCTATTTTCATCGTTATTTCTCTTCTATCAGTTATTCATCTAAGTTCATAATCTTTGTACACAAGGCAAGCATTTCTTGAATTCTTGCAATTAGTTATAGTACTTATCGAACTATCGTACTGTCAACTTGTTCATAATCCTTTCTTGATTGATTCGAATCTTGAACCACTTGGTTTATACATAAATAACTGTTCCTATTTGATTTCCTTTCGATTCGATATTCATGGAAAACCCCTTATGATTTCCTTGTCATGATCATGTTGCATACACCACCCACAGTAAAAATGTAGGTATATATGAACAATGCTCCATTGAAAACGGGTGTGTTTTCACAGATCCATGAAAACAGCGTTGCTGGCCATTGGATCAAGTTCATCTTGATCCAACGGCCGTGATCGAGCCCGCCCATCACCCATCTCACTTAAGTTGTGAGGTGTATTTTTGGAATTTCGTCCCAAATAACTCTTCACCTCATTCGCTCTAAAATTTCGAATGAACCTAGGCCGTTGTTTTTCATTCAATTTTTTATAACCTAGGCCGTTGTTTGAAACAACGGCCTTTTATAACCTAGGTCATTGTTCCCAACAACGGCCTAGGCTATAAAATTTCATTGTTTCAAACAACCTAGGCTATAAAATTTTATAGCCTAACGGCCTAGATTATAAAAGGCCATTGTTCCAAACAACAACCTAGGTTCATTCAATTTTTTATAACCTTGGCCATTATTTCAAACAACGGCCTAGGTTCATTTAACGGTCAGCAGGTCTGTTTTCACGGGTCTATGAAAACAGACCCGTTTTCAATGGAGCAGTGCTATATATATATATATATATATATATATATATATATATATATATATATATATATATATATATATATATATACCCTTGTGTTCCTTTTCTTGTATTTTGTGTGTTTTTTTTCTCTAGGTATTTATTCTGATTGTACACTTTTTTCCTTTCTGAATTGTTTAATCTTTTCTTCGTTCTTAATAAACTATTTTAAATTTCTGTCATTTCAATTCTGTGATTTTCAATCTTCTGATTTAATCTCTTCTGCCAATTAATTATCTCTGGATGATTTGTCTAAATCATATATTTCATGGCCTCGTTGTTTATTATTTGATTTCTACCCTATTGGGTCCGATTTTTGAACCAATCTACCATATTTAAACCCTATATCCTCTTCTTATTTGGATCTAGACCTGAATCCTCTACCCTAAACCCGCTAAACTACTACCCAATACCCTCTTTTACCCAGTCTCCCTCAAATCTCTCCCTCACGTTCTCCATATCTGCCAAACAAGCAGATCACCCCCCCCCCCCCATGATCTCCCCCTTGATTCCTAAAATCCTAACGTACTAAATTTTTCTTAAATCCTAACCAAATTGTTATCTCTTTCTCTCTACAGTGTATATTCCCTAAACAAACTACTCTCTCTCCAACTCTCTCTCTCTCTCTCTCTCTCTCTCTCTCTCTCACTGCACCCGTTGACCCAATCCCCCGCCGACCACCAACCACCGTCGCGCGCTCCCCGCGCCGCCGAGGCACGCCCCAGCGACCTCTCGCACGCTCCCCGCACCGCCCCGACGTCCCATCGCCGTTAACGCCCGCCACCAGTGCCCTTCATCCCGAGCCTCCTATTCTGCAACTCCCCCTTATGTCGACCTCCCATTCGCCGTCATCTGTCGTCGACTTCCCCGTTGCGCTGCCACCTACCGTCGTCCGAGCCGCCGTTCATCTCAAATCCCGTAACCCTGTTGTTCATGAGTCATTGTGGTTGGGTTCGTCGCCCGGGATCCGTTCCCGTTATTCTATTTTCGTCGAATTCGTCATCTTCATTGAGGTAAGTAACTTGTATATTATCTTTGTTCTTATACAAGTACAAATACTGCATGTGGTCTTGGTTTATTTTGTGTTCGTCCTCATGATAATCTCTTGAAAAATCTTGGTCTCATTGCTTGAACCGTCTCTATAAATTCGTAGTCATGATCAATCACAATAAGTTGTCACACACACACTACATGAAAATAAATTAGATCTAAATAGATTCTATATATATATATATATATATATATATATATATATATACTCTTTTGTGATTCATCGTATGTTGTGGATTTTTGTTATGTGATTGATGTGCTAGATGTGTTATTTTGTGGTGGACTTGTTAATACCCATGCTATGATTGATTTGAATGTTCAATATATCATGTTTTGCACCATACCTTAATTTGGATCTATCGTAGATGAGTTGTTTGATAAAATGCATGAAAGAAATTTTCTTTTGTTGTAGCCCTGATTTGGTACAGCAATTTAGACCATATTAAAGTCAGTAAAATAAATTATTTTGTGAACATGATTCATAAGCCTCGGTGTCTATTTTTCAGAACTTTTGATGGATCTCAATTTCTATTTTTGATGTGTGAGTTATCGCTGTTTTACTCCAGCTGTGTCGAAATTTCCATATTCTAATTTTTAAGATCGCTGCATGAATTATTATTCTTAAACTGATGTTGAAAGTAAAATTTGGACTTAGTATTATTCTGGGTATGACTAGACATGATTAGGATCAACCCCAAATTTTTGTAGAATTTTTTAATGACTTTTATGACTTAATTCATGCTTGTGAAACCAATTATATAATTTCCAAACTGCATGTTGTTTAGTAAAGAACTTTGTTTTCAACTTGATTCCAGTCACCTTTGATTAAATCTTTGTGAATATGAAATGTAGACTAGTATGTCTATTTTACAACACTTTTGATGGATTTAAATTCTGAGTTGTATTTTGTGATTTATCGCTGTTTTAGTACTGTTGTGTTTAAAATTTTAGATTCATAAATTTGCTGCATCATTCTGTTTTCCAAATTAAATTGACTATACTATCTGTAATGGAATTTTATGAAATTTTATATGTTGAGACTAGACATGCTACGGAACCTTCCAAAATTTTCCTAGATTTAATTTTGTTGTTTTTATACATTTTTCATACTTATAATCAAAACTTTACATTGAACATGAATTATGTATAAAACGCTGTTTTGAACCTTGTTTCTGTAGTTGTTATATGACTTGAGTATATGCTCTGGATTCGGTAGAGAGTCTAGTTTTTCAAATTTCTGACGGATCTAGATTTTCATTTCTGTAGCAACAGGAATCTCAGTTTTGGTGCAGCAACGTCCTGCTGTTGGAAACTGGAATCCTTGTTGTTTTTATTATCTATAACCTGCTTTGACACTTTAATATGTACTTCCACCTAGCCCGAACATGTCGCATGTTTCTTTTCATGTTTTTCTTGCCCTATTTTGTTGAAGTCTATGCCTACTTTGATAATAATAACAAGTAATCAAGCCGGGGTTTAAGGGAAAGACCGTAGTAGTGGACAATATGGGTAAGTGTACTTGGAAGGGGGCCCGTGTTTCCCATTACTTGATACCATGATTTTGTGATTACACGATTCATGCATGTTATTAACTGCCTGATTATATGATGTCATGACTCATGATTACGTGATTCATGCATGTTACTAGTATATGACTATATGATGCCATGATTTCATGATTACATAATTCATCCATGTTCTTGATTACATGATGCCACGATTTCACGATTACGTAAATCGTGCCTGTTGCCTGTTACATGACATCTGAGTACACGACCCTGTAGAAATCCACCATTAGATATAAACGTAACTTGCATGTATGTAGCACCCATGTTGGGACGCATGAAGTGCTACCTAGATAGGATTGAATACAGTACTTGAGAATACATGATAATTTGTATATTCCTTTTTACCTGTACATGCTACCTGACAACTGTTATATATTTATCTGTACATGCTACCTGACACCTGTTACATGTTTACTTGCTTGCATGCTACTTGATACCTGTTACAAGTTACCTGCACCCTGTTATCTTATCATGTTACTTGATTCAGTTTCTTGGTTTAAAAGTTAGCTACTCTATTTTACTGGCACATTCCTTCCATGCTTATTTCAGTACTTGCTTCTTGTTGCTACTCTGTATTTTTTTATCTGTTTTTGTACTTTTTGCTTGTACTACATGCGGCCCGTAACTTGCATTAATGGGCGTATTGTTCATGTTTCTCTTTTCTTGCAAATTGTTCAATTTGTAGATTTTGCTAATCAGCCACCCGAAGGAGTAAGTGACCAAGTGTTCTGAGCTCAGCTAGAGTTCCTACTTGATTTTTTTTGTTTGTTTTGAACTACTTGTATTTATTGCTACTTGGATCTTGTATTGGGCATTTTGTCTCAGAGCTTCTAACTTGTTGTTTCCAGATCTGGTTTATTTGAGATTAAGTATTTTGTTTCAAGTAAATTCTGTTGATTTAGAAATTTGATTCATGCATGCATGGATGTTTATTTCCTGTTTACTTCTTGTTTATTTCCTGTGAACTATTGAAAAGATCCTTACAACTCATGAATGGTGAAAACCATTCGCTGGACTTTGTCGCGCACCGTATTCGGTATTACTATTTGGGAAGCGGGGCATGACAATATATATATACTGTTTGGGAAGCGGGGCGTGACAATATATATATATATATATATATATATATATATATCATGATACAAGATTTATTTCGGTTATATTGCTATGCATTAGTATAATAGACAAGGTTTTGGGGGTCGACATCATCATTGGCATAGACTGGATGTTACAGTGCCACGATCGAGTACAAGAGTAAGGTAGTGGTAAGGGCACCATGAGGACCAGCAGTTACATTTCAAGGAAAGAGAAAGTGCAAACAGTTGGCATCAACTCTGACTAAACAGAAGGTTCTTGAAGAAGTGAAGCAGATTCCCGCTGTCCGGAATTTTCCAACAGGATTTTTAGAAGATCTACCCGGGCTTCCACCTCAGCGGGATGTAGAGTTCAGCATCTCCGTTCAGCCAGGGGTGCAGCCATTTCTAAGGCACCGTACAGAATGGCACCAGTGGAACAAGATGAGATCAAGAAGCAAATTGAAGAGTTGTTGGGTAAAGGATTCATCAGGTCGAGTGCGTCACCTTGGGGAGCACCAGTTCTTTTGCTAAGGAAGAAGGATGGATCGATGAGGATGTGCATCGACTACGGAGAATTGAACAAGGTGACAGTACAGAATAAATATCCGATTCCACAAATCGATGATCTATTCGACCGTCTACAAGGAGCACCTGTTTTCTCTAAGATAAATCTACGGCCGGGTTATCACCAGGTCCGAGTGAAGGAAGATGATGTGCACAAGACGGTGTTTAGAACTCGACATGGTCACTACGAGTTCCTATTCATGCCATTCGGAGTAACAAATGCACCTGCTATCTTCATGGACATGATGAATAGGGTCATGCGACCGTTCATCGATTCTTTCATCGTTGTGTTCATCGAAGACATTTTGGACTACTCCAAGACAGAAGAATAGCATGCTGGGCACTTAGCAAAGGTACTGAAGATGTTACAGGAGCAGAAGCTATATGCGAAGTTTTCTAAGTGTGACTTCTGGAAAACCGAAGTCACCTTCCTAGATCACATCCTTTTTAAGGAGGTAGTGGTCACTGATCCGCAAAAGATTGAGGCATTGAAAGATTGGCCAAGACCGACTATAGTGAAGGAAATCAGGAGCTTTTTGGGTCTAACAGGCTACTATAGAAGATTCATTCAGGGCTACCCCCAGATAGCTGTGCCACTCACGGGACTTAAAAGGAAGAACGTGAGTTTTAAATGGTTAGAACAGTATGAGGCTAGCTTCCAGGTGTTAAAGGAGAGATTGACTACCACTTCTATTCTGGCTTTGCCAAGATCAGGAGACGACTATGATATTTACAGCGATGCTTCCCATCGCGGACTGGGCTGCATGCTGATGCAAGAAGGAAAGGTAATAGCTTATGGGTCTAGACTGCTGAGACTGCATGAGAAGAATTACCCTACTCATGTCTGGAGTTGGCGGCAATCATCTTTGACTAAAACAGTGGAGGCATTAAGTGTACGGAGAAAAATTTAACATGTACATGGATCACAAAAGTCTAAAGTACATCTACCAGCAGAAGGACCTGAATCTGAGGCCGCGAAGATGGTTGGAGGTATTGGAGGATATTTGTCCCGAAATAAAGTACCATCCAGGCAATGCCAATGTGGTGGCTGGTGCGCTTAGCCGGAAGAGCAGTTTGTCTCGATTGATCACGAATCAGGAGAAGTTGGCAGAGGAGCTTGATCAAGCTGGTGTAGAAGTGGTGTTGCAAGAATTGTGGCATCCTTAGCTCAGTTGAGACTTTAGCCCACACAGAGAGAAAGGATCATTGACAGTCAGAAGACTGATCCGGAGATCCAATGGATGAAAGAGCAAGTTGGCACTAGCAAGTTAACAGAATTCCCGGTGAAAGATGAAGTATTGTGGTTTGGAGGGCGGTTGAGTGTGCCGAATTAAGCAGAATTGAAGGAGAGTGTACTACAGGAAGCACATGCCACTCTGCTATCTATACATCCGGGGAGTACCAAGATGTACAAGGACATCAAGCAGTGTTTCTGGTGGTCAGGAATGAAATAGGATGTGGCTGAGTTCGTAGCTAGATGTGCAGTCTGTCAGCAGATCAAGGCCGAGAATCAGAAACCCGGGGGTTTGTTGCAGCCATTGCCCATTCCGGAGTGGAAGTCGGATAGTATCAGCATGGACTTCATTACTGGATTATCCAGGAGTTCCAAAGGAAACGATGCAATTTAGGTGATAGTGGACCGACTCACCAAATCGGCTCACTTTTTGGCGATGAAGCTCACTTGGTCTATGGAGAAGCTGGTTGAGTCGTATGTTGGAGAGATCATGAGACTAAATGGAGTTCCCTAATCTATTGTATCCGACTAAGATGCGGGGTTCACCTCGCATTTCAGGAGAAGTCTTCAGGCAGCTTTGGGGACGAAGACCGATTTCAGTACTGCCTTTCATCCTCAAACTGATGGGCAGACTGATAGGGTCAACCGGGTACTGAAAATTATGCTAAGGTGTTGTGTGTTGGAATTTGGCAGCAGTTGGGAGAGGAATCTGGCTATAGTGGAATTCGCCTACAATAACAGTTTCCAGGCAAGTATCGGTATTGTAACACCCCGAATTCCAAAATACAACTGAATTCGAAGTTCCACAGGATCTTTTCACTTCTTTCGTACAATTTTAAAAGGAAATAAAAATATTTCTTACATCAGAGTTACATTACACTTTTACATCATTACAGCGGAAGCAATTATACAGTAATTACATAAAACAACAATTGAATCAATCCTTGAGCAGCATGTATACTTCAATTTGTCAAGCATCTTTATCCTGCATGTAAAACTGTAGGCGCGTCAATTTATTCAACTGACGAAATATTATACACGGCCATCATCTCTACGCCGGAATCAGTATAACGATTCTCAATACTTAGCAATCCACAGACTTGTCACAAACAAAGCTAAAAGAACTATCCTATTGATGTCGTGTTGTGAATGTGCACTTAGTCCTTAATGCAATTATTTGTATTACATGACACTAATGCGCACTTTTTCAGAGTTTATGCAGCCCATACTACATAGGTCCGAGGGCAAGCCCTTAACCGTTCTTCATCTTGTAGGGTTCAATCCCTCGTCATGACTTAATCTATTACTGTAACTATGGTAAGTATCCTAAATATTTTTTGACCTACGAACTCATGTCTAGGCAACCTGGAGGGAATCCCAAAGCACTATCACATGACTCATCATGCAGCCATCCTGTGGTAATTCAGCTCCTACCATAGACATGACACCACCTGCAGTCATCAAACACCCCACGAGCGTTGCCACCGGGACGGTACTCTGGAGCAGTATCCACGTCCTATCATGATGCATCATGGGACATCATATGAATACTCCAACGTTGCCAATCCAGTGGCCCTCATACTCAATGTTTTTCTATTACTTTCATCACATCTTCACTATGTATCTAATCCTTAGTTTAATTGAATCATGAATAAAATCAGTCCCTTAGGGTTAACACTCCCACTATACCGGTCTTATTTATTTATTTCACATGACCCAAACCTTGGTCTTTTAATCTCAAATTTCTTTTCCACATTTCTTTTATTGCCGGTATAAGGCTTAGCTATACCCTAGTTCTCAATTTCAACTCATAATTACAATATCGAGGTTTTCATACTCATAAGGTCTTTTCATGATTAATTACAATTCACATTTCATTAGCATAGTATTCATGTATCCATTTCTTTCATAACTCATCACATTCGATAATTCAATTTCATGTACAATTTATGCATAAGAATAATAAGTTTCAACTAGTAGTAATCAATAGTTCATTTATTCCATGAATCTATTGTTCTCATTTCAATTCATACTACAAGCACAATTTATAAGTCCAATTAATTACACAAATCACAACTTTCAAAATTCCTCATTACTAAATCTCATTTTTATAACTCTAAAAATCTCATTTATTTTTCTTTTATTTAAAAGGCAAATTAAA
The DNA here is from genome assembly GCA_017893485.1 of Hemerocallis citrina. Taxonomy (NCBI): domain Eukaryota; kingdom Viridiplantae; phylum Streptophyta; class Magnoliopsida; order Asparagales; family Asphodelaceae; genus Hemerocallis; species Hemerocallis citrina. The sequence continues at coordinate 238,817 of JACEHZ010000205.1, forward strand.
TTTTAAAAAGAAGTTCTTTCTTGAAAATAGCCTCAATTTCTTAATTACACTTTATCAAAAGTTATACAAATTTTTCTCTTAAAGTCCAAATAATTTTTCAGTAATTTATTCCATATTTTTCCTAAATTTTAAATTATTTTAAAAACTTAAATTAATATTAAAATCCTAAAAAAAAAAAATTTAAAATCCAAACCCCCAACCGAATTCGAACTCACAACCAGCGGCCCAAAGGACAGCGCACAAGACCACTGCGCTAAGTCACCCTTGCGATATGACTAGGGGTTATAATCCCCATGTATCGACTCTCGGCAATCAGATTTTTTACAAAAATAATAAAAACAAAAGCTCCATTCCCAGAATCAAACCAGAGACCCAAGACTAGCCCCCGCTACTGTAGCGACCGAAAGCTATACCGACCAATTGGTCAAAGTGGCCATAGAGATTCGAAAGGGATCTAATTGGGTTTTGTGTTAGTTCTTTGTTCATATCTACAATTCATAAACTCTCACGACCAATTTGTTTCTTTTCTTCTCTTTTGAAAGAATTTTTTTCCAGAATTAAACACACATAAATCTACAGATAATCAGTATTTTTATAAGCATTAATAGCTCTATAAAACATGCATTTTAGTCCTAATTTGTGTTCCATGTCCATAATTTCGACATTTGAGAACCATCAACTATTTGCAATTACAATTCTTTTTGTTTATTATGACATTCATGTAGCACATACAAAATGGAGAATTCTAACACATAAATTAACAACTACTCATTAGCAATTAATCCATCAATTAGTCTCTAAATTAACACTCTGCTTTAATTAAACAAGCATGGTTCCAATTCTCATTAGTTAATTCATATAATTTCAGTAAAACATACCAAGCATGATATCTACTTCTAGGAGTACGAAAAGCATCCACTTTCATTTATAATTAATCAATCTAGCAACCAAATTAGCACACATCTACTAGATTATCAATTCCTCTCTAATTAGACAAACATGAATTTAATTTCAACTAGTTGCTTTTTAATAATTATTCAATTCATTCCTAGCATGATTTCTACTTTAGAAGCAATGAGAAACACCCACCTCTTTGGAGAAAAACCAAATAAAAGCTCCTAGAATCTCCTAGAATGCAAGAAAGTAGCCTTCTCCTCCTAGATTGTGTTGCAAAAGCTCTCCTTCTTGCTCCCGGTACAAAAACCGAATGCTTCCTTGTGCTTGATGATGGGGCCGGCCTCTTGCTTGGGACACACCAATGAACACTCAAACTTTATACTCCCTTATGTATTTCTCTCCTATATAATTTCTTTCTTTCAATAATTTTTTGTGTAGAATAAATGAAGGTAGGGTGTATTTATACTAGTTCTAGGATGGATTGGAGGGCTAGGATTTTCCTAGATGGTTAGAGATGGATGGCTAGGATAGGAGGGGAAGTTGTAGCAACCACCGATAAGCACATAACCACCCATGCACACACACACCCACTTTCCCATCACCACAAGCACAATCCGGCCTCCAATAGGTGTGCAATGCACACTACGTGCATGCACGTCCCCTATAGTACCCCCCCTATTTGAAATTTGTACAATTTAATTAACCAATTGTTCACCATTTGTGTCTACATGACAAGTGTGACAATTTAAATGATTAATTAAATTTGTGGGCTTCACAAATAGTGGGCTTAGACTTATGGGCCAAATAAATAAATAATTAATTATTAAAGTGGGCTAAATATAAGAAAACAATATTTTAGGCTTTACAAAATAGGCTTTTTTAAAAGATAAAGGAAAAGAAGAAAATAATTGTTCATTCTACAAAAGAAATTTCATATATAAAAAGTAAATAAATAAATACACATACGAAATTTGCACGTGCACAACACGTGAAAGTCAACATTCATTAAAATAAAAGTTTAGGGTATTACAACACTCCCTCCTTAGAATAGTTCCGTCCCCGGAACTACAATTAAAGAGTGAGAAAACAAAGCACAATAAGAAAATACAATGAAGCAAAGAGCTCAGGATGATCCTTCATCATCCTCTCCTCAGATTCCCAAGTAGCCTCTTCAACCAACTGGTTTCTCCAGACTACCTTGACCATCGGTATCGTCTTATTCCTCAAGACTTTCTCCCGACGATCAAAAATCTCAACTGGAAGCTCAATGTAACTCAGATCCAACTGCAAACCTTCTGGCACTTCGGGCAAATGATGACTTGGATCTGGAATGTAACCTCTCAGCATAGACACATGAAAGACATTGTGCACCTGAGACAACTCTTTCGGTAACTCAAGCCGGTAAGCAGTTTTTCCGATCATTTTCAATATCTTATACGGGCCTATGAACCTCGGGGCTAACTTTCCACTCTTGTCGAATCGGATCACGCCTTTGCTGGGCGATACCTTCAGAAAGACAAAGTCACCAACCTCAAACTCAAGGTCCCTCCTCTGGTTGTCTGCATAGATCTTCTGCCTACTCTGAGCATCCACCAACCTCTTCCTGATCAGATGAATCTTTTCAGAGGTCTGCTGCACAATCTCAGGCCCAAACATCTGTCGCTCCCTAACTTCGAACCAACAGACAGGCGTCCTGCACTTCCTGCCATACAAAGCTTCGTACGACACCATCCCAATACTAGTTTGAAAACTGTTGTTGTAGGCGAACTCCACCAAAGGTAAATGCCTTTTCCAGCTGCCTCCAAAGTCTAGTACACAACACCAAAGCATGTCCTCAAGAATACAGTTGACTCTCTCGGTCTGCCCATCGGTCTGGAGATGAAAAGCATTGCTGAAATCTGTCTTGGTACCCAAAGTTGTCTGAAGACTCCTCCAGAAATACAAAGTAAACCGCACATCTCGATCAGACACAATGGTTAACGGAATACCATGAAGCCTGACGATCTTACCAACATACATCTCAGCCAACTTGTCCATCGAAGCAGTAAGTTTCATCGCCAAGAAATGAGCGAACTTGGTTAGTCGATTGACTATGATCCAAATCGCATCATTGCCTTTAGGACTCTTAGGCAAACCTGTGATGAAATCCATACTGATGTTATCCCACTTCCATTTCGGAATAGGTAACGGTTGCAATAGACCTCCGGGTTTCTGATTCTCGACTTTGACTTGTTGACAAATCTCACACCTCAACACAAATTCGGCCACATTCTGCTTCAAACCTGACCACCAAAAATGTTGTTTAATGTCCTTGTACATCTTGGTACTCCCAGGATGTACTGACAAAAGAATAGCATGTGCCTCTTGAAGAATACTTTCTTTCAAGTCCGACTGATCCGGAACACACAGTCTCTCTCCAAACCGCAGCACTTCATCCTTGATCTGAAATCCGGGCAACTTGCCAGCACCAACCTGCTCCTTCATCTTCTGAATCTTTGCATCTTTCTTCTGACTTGCAATAATCCTTTCGTTCAGCGTTGGTTGAAGCCTCAACTGAGCTAAAGATGATCTCAAGCCTTGCAGAACAACTTCAATACCAGTTCGATCCAACTCCTCTGCTAACTGCCTCTGAGTCGTAATCAAACTTGCCAGACTGCTCTTGCGGCTAAGTGCATGATCAAAAATTGTGAAGGAAATGAATTAAGTGAATGATACTTGAATAAAGAACGAGAGATTTATGTTGAAGTTAGTCATGACTTAATTGATCTCTATTAATGAGATGATTGTTGTAATTTAGATGCTAAATGTGACTCATGTACCAGCAAGTAATGAAATGATTAATTAAATTGAGAAGTGGCCAATATGGGGTCATTGTTCTCGGTATTGTGAAGATCGGTAGGAGGGTAAATCTGCATCTAGGTTGTGATGATGTTAATTAAACCTAGGAAAAGACACTAGAAGAAGATATGATAGAAACAACGACGAACATGGCCGGTAAAGGATGTGCAGCTCCTAGGGGTCCGAGATGGAGGAGTACGGTCGGTAATCCATGTACATGGGCTAGGGATACATCCATCCATCATCGGAAAGGCCGGTAAAGAGATTGCAGTCGCTAGGAATGTTCGGGACGGACAAGATACGCCCGATAAATCCACTAAGGTGGGCTAGGGGTAGGCCTGGTTCGTAGTTGTGAGAGATCCACTTGCTAGGGTTCGTGGCTGAGGATATGCCCGGTAAATCCACTGAGGTGGGCTAAGGGTATGCCGATAAGGTCCAATATCCTGGGGATGTGATTCTTCGGTGACTATGCGTTGGAGAATATTCATTATGTTAGGATGCATGATGTGGGATATGAACCCTTTAATGTGGAGTACCTTAAGGGCTTGCCCTCGAACGTAATGTAGTATGTGATGCATAGATACCGAACAAGCGTGCATTAATGCATCGTAGTGTAAACATCTGCATTAGGCATCTAAGGCATAACATACACTGACATGTCTAGGATAGTCACCCTTACACTTTGTAATGCATTCAAGTGTGATTGCTATAGTAAGTAAATCGCTATAGTACAACATAGTGAGGATCACTGTTTATAATATTGCGTCGGTTGTAAGCAACTGCAACTGACGTGCCCACAGTTTCAAATGAAGGCATTGGATTTGCAAGGAGATATAAAGATGATTGAGGCTAAAGATTACTTTCCATTTTAAGTTGCTGATGTTTAAATTGTACATTTATAACATGTTGTACTTCATTTAATTTCCGCTGTGTTGTTGTAAAAGAACTTGATGTAATAAAAGTTTTCAAATTCCTTATAAAATTGTACGAAATGAAGTAAAGATCATATTTATGCTACGAATTACCGTATTTTAGAATTCGGGGCGTTACATTGAGTGAATAGGCATTAGATTTGTAGGAAAGTTTATTTTCTGGAACCCCTGGCGGCATTGGTTTTCTTTCTTGTGGCAGCGGAAAATTGAGTTTTAGTGCTCACATGTATTGTTGTCCAGATTTGTATTTTGCGTTCTTGAACTATATATATATATATATATATATATATATATATAATAAAACACAAAGAAATCTATCAAGTGGCTCTCATTCAATAGGGTTGAAATCAATGGTCCATATCTAACCTCACAAAACATATTTTCCCGTCCAAAAGTTTCCCCCCAAAACTCAAATTCAAATCCCCTAAAACAACTAATTTATTTATTTATCTCTCTCTCTCTCTCTCTATTTACTCAGAAATTTTATTTTCAGATTTCAGGTTTGTAAATTTTCAGATTTTTAATGCATTTTTATTGCTCATGTTACATTGAAAATATCAAATATCTCATCAACAGTTAAATTTCATCATTTTCCACACTCAAAGTTCTAAGAAGTTGAATTTTACACCCTAATTTATAATTATTTTTCAACATATACTAATGGAAACAAGGACTTTTATTTACAATTAATTATTGTTTTACTATTCAAACTTGAGCTAATAATTGTTGTTTTACTGTTTACAAGACTTTCATATGATGTATCGTTCAGAAGACGTGTCATAGGCACGTGCCCATGGGCAAATCTAGTGTGTGTGTGTGTGTGTATATATATATATATATATATATATATATATATAGGGAAAGTTTCGGTTGAGCACTACTCTGGTGCTCACCGCGTGAACACTTGGCCTTCGGGCGTTCATATCGAAAATCCGAACCGTTCACATTGATCTACACATCTAAATTAGTCTAAATATGTAAAATCAAATCATTTGAAATTCATTTGCCCATCCATCATGTGAATATAAAAACAATGATTTTCAGCCATACAATTTTGTAACACTTCAATGAATGGGCAAATGAGTTTCAAATAATTTGATTTTACATATTTAGACTAATTTAGATGTGTAGATCAATATGAACGGTTCGGATTTTCGATATGAATGCCTGAAGGCCTAGTGTTCACGCGGTGAGCACTAGAGTAGTGCTCAACCGAAGCTTTCCTTATATATTGTTATTCGTACATGATAAATTGTACTGATACAGTAAATTGCTAGAATATTTCTATATCATGCATTTGCATCTATCAATTGATACTTTCTCGATTACCGTCTTGGCTCTATACCATGTATTGCATCATCTCTTGATACTTTCCTGATTAACGTCTTGATACCATGTACTGCATCATCTCTTTATATTTTTTTGATAACCGTCTTGATACTACGTTATATGAATCATTATTATTATAGTCATTGCTATTGTTTTAGATAACGGAACTAAGTGCCGCGAAGAGCTAAGTGCCATGTAGAACTAAGTCTCACGTCGTAAGAATCGACGGGGGCCACCTCTATAATCTGTGGGGGCTACCTCTAGAATCAATGGGGGCCGCCTCTAGTATTTGTGGGGACCACCTCTAGAATCTGTGGGCCACCTATATAATCTGCAGGGGTCACTTCTAAAATCCATGGAGGCCACATCTAGGATCCAATATCTAAAGAAGTGATATGACTGTCTTGATACCACCATTTTCACTGGTTGCACCGACTGCATGTTAATAAGAGTACAACTTAGTAGTGGACAATATAAGGAAGTGTATTCGGAAGGGGGCCGTGTTTCCCGTAATAGTGATTCTTGATTGTTGATTCTTGATTCTTGATTACTGGTTTCTTGATTACATGTCTTGTTTATTGATACTGTCACTAGAAGACCCGAGTACATAATCATGTAGACTTCGCAACTTAAGTCCATACGTTCACTTGCATGATATTCACCCGAACTTGTGGTATGAGACACATAATTGCATGCATTAAATAAGTTAATAAAATCGATAGACTTAAGATTGACACTGAGCATTGACATAATTCCACATTACATGATTCTCGTAATACTGATTACATGATTACATGATTCTTGATTACATGATCCCTGATTACCGATTGATTATACCTTGAAGTCTTGATTGCACTTGCTTACAGTTATTACTTGCATCGTACATGATCATACTATTTCAGTATTTGTACTGCTACTCCTTGTTGCCTTCCATGCTATATCTTACTATTTTGCTACCATACTGCTTGATACTACTTTTCGTCTGAAACTTGCTCTAACGGACACCCCCATCCCCACCCCCACAACCTCAAATGATGCTTTTATGCAGGTACTAAAGATGAGTTACCAGAGGAACTTGGCGAACAAACTTTCTAGACTATCATGATTAATTGTTGCGTCATTGCTACTTTATACATTTTTATTTTCAGTCGCTATTTTATCTAGTTGTTGTAGTGAATTGTTTATCGTATTGCTTTCATTCTAATACATTGTATTTCCCAGGCATTTTGACCCAAAGTTTATGTTTATGTTTGTCCAAATGATGGTTATTTGAGAATTAATTTATTCTATTTCACGTTCATGTTATCACTATTATTGCATGCGTGCATGTGTTTATACATATCTTGTTAAGCTTATAACTGTACATCTTATGGATGATGCTTGTATCATTTGCTAGGCCTTAGTTGCATGTCCATAGTTCCGTATATTGGGAAGTGAGACATAACACTAACAGTCTCCATATTGGATTGCATACAAATTGTTTTCACACTTGTGTGATTTATTGCTTCTAGACTACTCTCATTATCCTCTTGTAAACAACATGATTCAGTGGCATCTTTTACTAGTTGAATTTACCTCTACCTATTTTCCCCCAATTGTATGCCCCTCAAGGGCATACCCAGTTGGTGTTAACACAAAGACGTCCTCTTTCACACAAACTCCATCTACCTCAAGGCATCCTCTACCTCTCGACAGTATTCGATCGTTGTGATCTAGGAACAATTGGGCTTAGAAACACTTGGCCAAGGTTTCCTGTTCCCACAATGTTTTTAGATGTTTTACTGATCACCCCTCATTCCTCTCATCACCATATGAAGACCTTCCCAAACTGATAGAACTCCACATCGAGATGTATACTTGCAACCTCGTACTTCTAGAGTTCCCAAGGATATAAGCTTCTACTTCAACAAAGGAACATGTATGACCTTCTTCAATGTGAATCCTTTTTCATTTGGCATCTCCAACTCAACTATTCCCTCACCCACTATCACCAGGCTCCGTTCTCAGAACAACCTGCTATAGACTTGTAAGTAGAAAACATCTTCATCTTAGAGCAAATATGAAAAGAATTACCTGAATCAACAAACCAGCCAGAATCCACATCTTTAGAACTTGAAACATGAAGAGAGTCAAAATTAGTATCTAATTCAGCGACACTGAATATGTTGGCACCCATATGATTTTACAACTTGTGACAATCCCTCTTGTAATGCCCTTTTTCTCTACAATGGTGGCAACGAAACCCACCTTTATGCAAACTTTCTCTTTCAATAAAAATTCCCTTCACTGGCATGCAACTCAGAGAATTAGACCCTGATTTCTTAGTTTCCTTTCTAATTTCATCCTCCTTCAAGCTCTTGACCACACATGACACCAAGAGCTTATCCTTGGCATATTTCCCGTGTAACATGGTGGTTATCAAATGCTCGTACAAATATAATTTTCAGTGAATATATCAAGTTGAAAGATTTATTTTGTTCACCGAGATCATTTGTGTTTATCACATTCAATTCAGATAACACCTTATTGAATTCAACTATATGATCATGAAGCGCGATACCTTCCTTCATTGGGAAACAAAATAGTTTTCTCTTCTAGTACATCCGATCCAGTAACAATGATTCCAAATTGTAATACCCTAAGCTTTCATTTCAATATAAAAAAAAAATTCACGTGTTGTGCACGTGCAAATTTCATATGTATGTTATTTATTTATTTTTATATGAAATTTCACTTTTTGTATGAACAATTATTTTCCTTCATTTTTTTTCTAAAAGCCTAATTTCAAAGCCTAAAATACTAATTAATTGTTTTAGCCCACATTAATTAATTATTAATTTGATTGTCTTGGCCCACGAGCCTAAGCCCACTATTTATGAAGCCCACCAATTTAATTAATCAATTAAATGGCTACACTTGTCATGTAGAGGCAAAATGTGAACAATTTGATAAATTAAAATTGTACAAACTTCTACATAGGGGACTAGGTGGCACGTGCATGCACGTAGTGTGCAATGCACACTAATTTGGGCCGGTTTTGTGCTTGGAGAGATGGAGAGTGTGGGTATGTGTTCATGGGTAGTTATTCGTGTGTGGGTGGTTGCTATAACTTCTACTCCTATCCTAGCCCTCCATTCTACAACTATCCAATCAATCCTAGCCCTCCAATCTACTTCAAAACTAGTATAAATACCCCCCCCCCCCCCCCCCCCCCCCCTTTCCTACTTGTACTCTACACTTAAGCAAAATATTAAAGGAGATACATATACATATTAGTGTGTAAGTTGTGTGTTGTGTTCCCCATTGGAGGCTGGCCATCCATCACTTGGAGCTCTCGGTTTTGGCAAGGAGCAAGGAGAAAAGTTCGTGCATTGCAATCTAGGAGGAGAAGGCACTCGCTCGCAATCTAGGAGGCTCTAGGGGATTTTTCTTAATTGGGTTTTCTTCAAAAGGTGGGTATTTCTCATGACTTCTAGAGTAGAACTCATGCTCGGGAATGATAATTGAATTATTAACTACTAGTTGAAATGAAATACATGCTTGTCTAATTAGAAGAAAATTTTAATTAGCAAATATGTGTTTGTTTCTCATTAACTATGAGTAAAAGTGTATGTTTCTCATTATTATAAACATAAGAATGCATATTAGTTATGGTTAAATTGCAATTATGAGAAATTCACTAGTAAGAAATTGAGTCATGCTTATGGATTGAAAATGCTAATTTAGAATAGTGTGTTAATTGAATTGATTGAATGATTGTTAATAGATGTAATGAAATTTCACATGCTACATACATCATGTGGAAACTTGAATAAATGAAAAAGAATGTTCCTTTGCATACAAATGTATTGCGAGTAGATTAATTGGGGAAAGTGGAAGTTACTCACTTATAAAGTCGACTTTCGTGATCTCAAAATATCTTAGTTATCAATGTGTAAGCAAACATCATTGTGGTGAATTATGTGTGAGAAATCACCCTTGGTTATGAACAAATATGTAACAGTCTTCAACGTCGAAATAGTATTCATAAAATGCAAACTATGGCTAAATACATGTTTTAAAAGAGGGAAAAATATCTTTAAATATACTGGTTATTGTTAAATTAAATGTATTTTTTTTGTCTCTGGAAATTTTGATTCAAAAGAGAAGAAAAAGAAATGAAAACATGTTTTGCAATTGAAAACTCAGTAGCATGGTCGACCGATCTCAATGAAACAGTCGACTGGTCTGAGAAAAATAAAAGAAAAATAAAAAATATATATATATATATAGTTCGAATTTTTTATAGAACAGTCAACCTATTATTGAAACAGTCGACTGCCCTGATCGTTTTTGAATTTAAAAATCATCGCAGAACAGCCGACTGATCACATTTAACAGTCGACTGCCCTGACCTTCTTATTTTTGAAATTTTGCATTGTTGCGGAACAGCCGACTGATCATATTCGATAGTCGACTTCCCCGAAGTTTCAAGTAAATCTATATTTTTTTTGTGAGACAATTTCTATGACCTGTGTCCTAGTATAAACGAGTTTACAAAGAGGAACTTATTCTTAACTTTCTTTTTATAAAGGAAATCGAATGGATTATTTAAGAAGTTCAAAATTGAGATTTTTTGGTAATGAGAAATTTGAAAGGTGTGAATTGTGAAACCAATTGAAAATGTGAACTGTGGAATTGGAATGGATTGAAATAGAATTATATGAGCTTATAAACTAGTGATTGTGACATGTTTGAAGAATTTCAGTTTTTAAGTATCTATGCATTGAATTATTGATTGGGATGAATTATGAAAGAGGTGATTACATGAATATTATGCTATTGAAAAATGAATTATGATTAATCATGAAAAGATCTTATGAGCATGACATTGTAATTATGATTTGAAATTGAGAATTAGTGTATAGCCAAGACTTATACCGGCAATGAAAAAATCGTGAAATGATATTTTGAAATGAGAAGACCAAGGTTTGGGTCATGTGAATTGAATGAATATTCTAAGAGATTAATTTTATTCATGATTCAATTAAACTAAGGATTAGATTCATAATGAAGATGTGATGAAAGTAAGAGAAAGATATTGAGTATGAGGGCCATTGGATTGGCGGCATGAGAGTATTCACAGAATGTCCCATGATGAGTCATGATAGGGCATGAATACTGCTCCAGAGTACCGTCCCGGTGGCAACGCTCGTGGGGTGTTTGACGAATGCGGGTGGTGTCAAGTCTATAGTAGGAGCTGAATTACCACAGGATGCCTGCATGATGAGTCATGTGATAGTGCATTGGGATTGTAACACCCCGCAAAATTGGAAACTACAATTTTGCCCCTGGGTGTTACGCACGTATATTTTGTAATGTGTTTCACTACATATTTTGGATTCGTACTATTTATACATTTTCCGTATTGATTTCAGTCAACTAAAATATAATATTTCAATCCCTAGGATTTACGTGCTTTTTACGTGTTTTGATGCACGTGTTTCCACCACTACGTATAATATTTTCTATAGGTTTAAATTATTTATTTTTGTGTATTTAAATCTATTTTATAAAACTGAAATTTATTTTCCCCCTATTTTGATTAAAATGCATTTTTTTGATTTTCCGCACGTATAATACACGTGTTCTCTACGTGTTGTGATTTCATCATGAAATATATGTAAATTAATAAATGTAATTTTGCTTATATTGTTTTCGATTATATTTAATGACTTTTCATCGATAAAGTCGATTTTCGCATTTTCATGTTTTGCGTCCGACGCACGTGTTTATTTTGGTGCGCGCATTTAGGCGTATCCTTTCTCGAAACGAATTTCATAAAATGTGTGCACATTTATTTTTGCATTATAAATTTTAGTTAAACAATTTTTTTTAATAGTATAAATATATGGTATATAAGTATATATATTATATATGTATATAGGATGGTAAGTAATAAGTGTTCAGGTTATTCAAATGTGTTAGGTGGAATATGTGAAATGGATTAATTGGGAAAGAGTTGTGTGGGGGCCCACGGGAGTAGGAAGTTTGGGCTGTTGGGGTATGGATTAAAATTATTTTGTGTACTTGTGCAAGTGCACACTTGATTTTGGTCGGTTGGTGCAAGGAGGCCAACGGGATTAAAACCACAGAATGTGCTGTTGTTGAAGGTGACGTGGCGTCACCATTGAGTGGGGAGATGAAGATATTGAAGTTATGGGAGTTGGGATTTTTAAAGAGGTAGGAGTTATAAGGAGGTGAAGAGTTTAGGAGTTTTGAGAGTTATGAAATGTGAAGGGTTAGATATTAATTTTAGTAATTTATTAGGTGTGTAATTTTGTAAATTGAACCCTAGTAAAATCCTATAAATAGTCCCATCCTCTTCTCTTTTGTCTACACCAAAAAAAAAAAAAAAATAAGAATAAGAAAGAAAGAAAGAAAGAAAAAGGAAGAGAGAAGAGAGTGTTGTGCTTGGAGGCCATTGCTAGGAGGAGAAGAGCTAGGAACCCTTGAAGCTAGAAGTGGTGTTCTTCCTTTCAATTGTTCAAGCTTCAACTAAGGTGGGTGTTCTCCTACTTTCTAATTTTTTTTGAATGTACATGCTAATAAAAGTGAATGAGTAGTTTTGATAAAATAGAATAACTATACCATGATTGTGGTGAGATTAATAGTGAATCATGCTATGTTGACAAATAGATTAACATTGTGTTAGTGGGTGATTTCATTATTTTCTAGTGTAGGATATGCATACAAAAAAAAAAGAGTAGTATAAGAAGATATTGTTTGAGAATTATAAGATAAAATATATGCTAGTATATCATGTTTTGAATGAGAATGATTTTGTTGTGATATCATGCTAATTAAAAAGAAGAATTTCTTTATACCATGAATCATGTTAATGTGATTGCAATTTTGTACTTGTTGAGTATGTGGGAATTTTAGTGATGAATATCATATGATAAACATGCTTTATGATTTATTGACTAAGAAAGAAGAAAGTAAAATTTTGTTATTATTAACATATGTATATTTTTTTATTGTTACATTTGGAAAATAATAATTTGTTCATGAAAGAGATTTTGTAAAATTCTTATGATTTGAGACTTGTTGGCATGCTATAAATTCCCAATTTGTATAAGAGAAATTAAACAAATTTTTGTTTTTCATTCAAGTTTTGAGAAATGCAAGTTTATGTGTAAATTGAAAAGAAGAGTTTAACTAAAGAATTATTACTATGAACAATGTTAGAATACTTGTAAATCTAGGTATGTCAAATGTGTGATATGTATGAGAAATTATTAAAGAATGCTATATTTCGACATATGATTAGAGATATGATGAAAAAGAAAAGAGAAGGAAATAATTTTTTTTATGAAGTATGTTGACATATGTCAAAAAATACAATTTTCTTTGTATGAAAGGAATTCCTTTGAGACATCCATAATCAATTAAAAGATATGTTTGATTCTTAACACAAATTTTTATTTGTAGGATGTTGGGCATAAACTAGTTTTTAGAAAAGCATGATTTTAATTTTCGAGTTTGAAAAGAAATGTAAATTTTGTAAAGAAAGGAAATAATCTTTTTTTTTTAAAATGAGATATATGCTAAAAAATAAGTTTGGACTTGTTGATTATTATTTAAGATTTCCTTTTAGTCCAAAGAGAAGTTTATTCCAATATCCTTAAAGATTGGATTATTGGGTAAACAAGTTTTGTTAAAAAGAAACAATTTCAGAAAAGTATGAACAAAAATATACAAATACAACTCTTAGACAGAAATCACATTTGGACTTATTGGTTAGCCAGTGAGCACCTTTTATAATAGATCTTGGGTTCAAATCTTGATAGCCATCTTTTATATTTTTTTTCTTCATTCAATTAAATTACCAAATCTGTACTAATGTATGAAAGGAATTTCGGTTGCTATATTTGACAAAAGTCCATATGGACTAAATGGCTAGTGGGCTCGGGTTAGGTGCTGGCTATGTTTGCCGTAGGTCTGGGGTTCAAAACCCATGTCTCACATTTGTTTTTTTTGGGGTTTTTACTCATGAATGTTTATTTTTAAATGGAATTAAACTTTAGTATTAATATAAAATGAAGTGGAAAGATTAAGAGATAGTCTCCTTGTATATTTTTGAAGTATAAAAAGAAATAAAATTTTGAGAATAGCACTTTGTGGTGAAGAAAAGGAAAGTAGTATTTTGTGAATTGATCTTCTAAAAGAAATTACTCTTGTATCTTATTTAAGAAATTTTTATGATGAATTGAAACATTGTGACAACTTAGATTTGTTATAACAATTCATGTGGTGAAATTTGTGTTCCTGAAATGCATGTTTGTTTAAAAAGAACATGAATCAATAAATAGATCATGAATAGTGTCGAGACTATGTTTATTTCGTGAATAAGTTGAAAGATGAAAATATCTAGATTTAAGACATGTTTACTAAAGGGTATGTGTACCCATGTTTCATGTACATGAAAGTTTATGATTTAGAGTTAGTAGGACCTCGATACCGGCATTATTAAAAGAAAAGATTTGGGAAATGATTCGGAGATATGGCTAAGGAGCCATCTCGTATTTGTTGATTAAGTCCGGTAGGAGGTAAAAACTAATTCTACGTGTGGAAATTATTCATGTCTTGAACTTAAGAAAATTTAGGCACATAAGTGAAGATGTAGTAAACTTAGGGAAACGTAAGTGGGGTGCTCTATATAGTCGGCGGTGGACTCCAAGACTATAGACCCAGTTGGTGGACTGAGGTTGCCCTGTGGGAGACGGATTATTATATTTTAATTCGGGACTATGAGGACGGGTCGGCGGTGGACTCCAAGATCTTGAGTAGTCGGACGGATGGATTTTTGTGTTTACCGTCTCCAATGTATATATATATATATATACTGGGCTAGAGGGTCACATACGGGACGGTTCGCACGATGTGGAATCTGTTATAACAGCCGGCGGTGGACTCCAAGGCTGGGATTCACATTCGTGGAATAGTCTGAACTTTGTTTTGTTACCGGGTAGTTTTCATGGCGAGGGATCGAGCCCTTTATGGTGGAGTACGTAGGCGCTTGCCCTCGGACCGATGTAGTATGGGATGCATAAAATCTGAACAAGTGTGCATTAGTGTCATCCTAGTGTAGAATGGTATGCATTAGGCATTAAGACATGACATACACTTATGTTTAGAATAATCACTTTTGACACTTTACTTGTTCATTCAATATTTTTGTGATTTGTTAAAGTATGAGATCGTTATACTATTCCCGGCATAGAGAGGATAGCCGTGTATAACATTTCGTCAGTTGTAAGTAACTGACGTGCCCACAGATTGACATGCAGGTAATGGACTATTCATGGAGTTATAAAGTGGATATGCTGTTGCTGTTTAGAAGTTAAAGATGTTGCAAATGATGTTAAAGTTATACTAGTTGTTTTTCATTATTGTAATCTTTTAGTCTTCCGCTGTGTAAAAACCAAGTGTAAAGAAACTCTGATGTATTGTGAATAAAAAGTTTTAACATTTCCTTGTAAAATTGTACGAAGTGAAGTAAAGATCCTGTAAAATCTCGAATTTATTCTTATTTGAAATTCGGGGCGTTACAGGGATTCCCTCCAGGGCACCTAGACATGAGTTCGTAGGTCAGAAAACATCTAGGATACTTACCGTAGTTACAATAGTAGATTAAGTCATGACGAGGGATTGAATCCTACAAGATGAAGAACGGTTAAGAGCTTGCCCTCGGACCTATGTAGTATGGGCTGCATAGACTCTGAACAAGTGCGCATTAGTGTCATGTAATACAAATAATTGCATTAAGGACTAAGTGCACATTCACAACACGACATCAATAGGATGGTCCCTTTAGCTTTGTTTGTGACAAGTTTGTGGTTTGCTAAGTATTGAGAATCGTTATACTGATTCCGGCATAGAGATGATGACCGTGTATAATATTTCGTCAGTTGAATAAACTGACGCGCCCACAGTTTTATATGCAGGGCAAAGATGCTTGACAATTGAAGTATACATGATGAGCAGGATTGATTTAAATGATGTTTCATGTAAATTGATTGTAATATTGCTTCCGCTGTGATAATGTACAAATGTAAATGTAACTCTGATGAAAGAAAAGTTTTTATTTCCTTGTAAAATTGTACGAAAGAAGTGTAAAGATCCCGTGGAACTCGAATTCAGTTGTATTTTGGAATTCGGGGTGTTACAAAAATAGTCAATTACGAGTCTCGCCCACAGACTCGTAACACTTTTCTTCTTAAGCAAGTTGCATTCGAATTTTTCCTCTAATGAAAGACGGATTAAACTCAGTGATTTAAAATAAATATCATCCCACTTCTCCTGTTTCATGTTGTCTAGGTTTATCGCCACACTCGACTTCTTTTCATCTCCGTCTAGGGCAAGCCTTGTTGAATCAATATTTCTTATATGTCCACCTTCTAGAGATTAAAGTTGTTCTTACCATTGAACTGCTTGATCTTCTAAAAACCATGATATGTCATCTTCACTAAGGAATTCGAACAACACTTGCTCTGATACCACTTTATAGAGCAATCTAATCGGTGTAGCGAAAGTCTTTAGGCACTGAGTTATGTGACAACCGATTACATTGAACAACCAAGCAATATTAGACCACACCAAATACAAAGCACACAATTTTGTCCTGCTTCAGCGAACCTAATCTGGGAAAGAAATAACCAAGATATTATTTAACTATAGATGACACAAGAGTTACAATACTCACAAAGAACCTATCTATCTCTCAAGCATCACTAGAGGATATTCTGTTGTTTACAATAGAAAACTCTCAGATGAAGTACTCACTCTCATGGATGACATTATAATTATTTTTAGAGATCTAGAAAACCCTAAGTTGTAGTCTTGATCCTTCACTATCTGATTAATCCTGAAGAGAAAGCCATGCAATGAGAGTCATACAATATAACTTGAACAAGAAACTGGGCTAAAAAGAACCAAAAAAATTGGCCCATATGCTGTTTTCTGCCACTTGCGGTCAACTGCTTTGATGTCGAGAACACAGAGAGCTCTTAACTAGGTTCCGGTCGACCTCTAAAATAGCAGTGGACTCTCATTGTGGTCGACCTCTAAAATAGCAATTGACTCTCATTGCGATCGACCTGTATTTTAGCAGTCGACTTGTCTCTCATAAGAAGCCAATTCAGCACCTCCTTTAGACTCCTTTCTTCGCTTCGAAACCTCTTCATTTTTATTCATGTTCTTTTTACATTGAATCTAGTATGTAAGACATAAACCATAACAATTTCATGTACATATTTGACTATTTCTATGCCAGCCGGCTACTTAATATAACCCTCCTCCTTTATCCATGCTTGGGGCAGTTAGCGAAAAGAAAAAGATTTTAAGCGCAATACTTGTTGCACATGAAATGTTGCATGAGT
The DNA here is from genome assembly GCA_017893485.1 of Hemerocallis citrina. Lineage (NCBI taxonomy): Eukaryota > Viridiplantae > Streptophyta > Magnoliopsida > Asparagales > Asphodelaceae > Hemerocallis > Hemerocallis citrina. The sequence goes on from JACEHZ010000205.1 coordinate 256,236, forward strand.
AATTTTCTTCATTTTTTTCTTTCTCTTTTGGACATAAAATTTCATGCTTTAAAAGTAAAGTATTCCATGGGTCTGAAAGGGAATTTTGTTATTATTGGTGTCACACCAAAGAACACACGATCGAAATTTAAAATAATAAAAATAAAAAAACTTACAATTGTATATCTTGATGATGAAAAAGAAAATATAAAAACTAAAAAAGTACAGCTTTTGGTCGTCTGAAGTGAAGGTCACTTCGTAGAACTTTTTACCAAAATAATCCACATTTTAAAACTATATTCCATAAGAGCATCTGTAGTCGTTTGCTATTTATGGATAATATGCATATTTGAGTTAAAAAGTCGCTGCAGTCGTTTGCTATTTATCCATATTATCGATAAATCGCTACAGTAGATTGCTATATTTGAGAATCCGCATAGAGCGTATGCATATTTGGGTAACGGCACATGATGTGCCGTCCCAAAAAAAAATTATTATTTTTTTCGTCGGACGGCACATAATGTGCCGTCCCATTCGTAAATTATATATTTTATTCAATTTTAAATCCCAAACCGCATTAAAATAATCCAAAAAAGCCCCCCCCGGACGGCACATTATGTGCCGTCTCATGCCTTCCCCAATTGTCGGACGGCACATTATGTGCCGTCCCATTGTTTTTTAAAAAAAAAAAAAAATTAGTATTAATAGAGTGTCAGAGTGTCTATATATTATGTATTAATATGCCAGAGTGTCAGAGTGTATATTAGTGTCTATATTAGTATTAATTAGTGTCTATATTATGTATATTAGTGTCTATATTAGTGTCAGAGTGTCAGAGTGTCTATATTAGTGTCTATATTATGTATTAATCTGTCAGAGTGTCTATATTAGTATTAATTAGTATTAATAGTATTAATTTTGGATGAGTGTCGGACGACACATTATGTGCCGTCCATGATTTACGGGGATAATTTTTTTTTTTTTTCTGGTCAGACGGCACATCATGTGCCGTCTCGCCTATAAAAAAAAAAAATTTATTTTAGCGTTCGGACGGCACTTCATGTGCCGTCCCACCTGATTTTTAATGTTTTTAGTATTTTTTTATCGTCGGACGGCACATCATGTGCCGTCGCGTATTTTAATATTAATAGAAAGCTAAAATATAGCTTTAAACGACTGCAGCAAAACTACGATATCTATATCTATTTATCCATATATCCATATTTTACCATTCAATGACTACAGATGCTCTAAGTGGATCTTCACAAAATTATTTCAACACATGATCTCTTCTCTGCCACTGTAGCGCCCCGAATTTTTAATAAATAAATATGAAAATATGTGGCATAATTTTCAGCATTTACCTCAGTGTAATAGTAAACATAGCCAAAACACGGAATAAATTTTCAACTTTTATTACATCAATTCTTTACATAGCACAGCAAAAAACTAAATACCTTGAATTATAATTTTTTTCTTTTACAACACATTCTTTTACAATTTGCATAAGCCATATTATCATTCTACCACATGCATCCAAATCCCAAGCTAATGGCACCTACCTGTAAAACATGAGGCTAGAGATAATCTTAACCCCCAAAACTACGGGGTCAGCCATAACGGTGTGATTGACATTAAAAGAAATACATTTTAAATAAAACATAAAGAATAAATTCATAATCAACACATTCTCATAATGGTAACAAATGGAACAAGAAATAACGATAAATAAAGAATAAAACATCAAGTGAAACTAAGCTAAGTGTCAAGTGTAGGAAAACAGAAAACATCATGCTTAATACAAGTCAAGAAAACACAAATGCAGTATGATGACTCTCTAATGCATACTTGTCGGATTTTATGTATCCCACAATACGTAGGTCTGGTGCAAGCCCTTATCGTTCACCATTTTATAGGGTTTAATCCCTTGTCATGCAACTAATCCTACTACGGTGATAGAAACAAGATCTAGAATACTCCGCGGATAGGCCTAACAACCCTCGATGCGCAAGCATCATGTAAGCATAGATCTAATACCGGAGAATCACCTCCATGTCTTGTACCCCATGAATAGGCCTGCCGACCCTTGACGTGCAGATACATAGTACATTCCGTGAATAGGCCTGTCGACCCTCGACACGCGAATGCATCATATGTTTCGTGAATAGGCCTGCCGACCATCGACACACAAACATACCAACTGTCCCCTAGACATTCCATGAATAGGCCCGCCGACCCTTGACACGTGAATATACTAGGGACACAACAAAACACAGTTCTGGAATACATCCGTTGGACTAACAACAGAACCCATACTTATGTTTTCCAAGTTCTATCATATCTCCACTAGTGTCTGTCCTTAGGTTGATTATTATTAATTAAACAAAACTTTCCCCTCTCTAGAGTTGGTGTACCATGCCGGACTTAATTCCATCAAAACAACCCCAAGGTCCCAACTGGCCAAGATCCACAAAATCTCATCTGCCGGTTTACAGGAATCCCACTCAACACCTAGAGACTCACAAATCAAAACATCAATACAAATTTTTGATTAAAACTCTTAATTCCATCATCAATTTGTTTATATTAAGAAAACTTCTTTAGATCACACAAATCCAAATTTATCCAAATACTTCACAAATTTTTAGAAGTAAAATCTGAGATTAAATCTCTTAAACAACTGAGATACGCATTTTGAAGTCACAGAAAAATCACAAAACATCAACCTCTCGAAATCCATATATAATTTGTTTTTTAAAGACATAGAAATGCCAATTAAATTCTATCATTAATCAAAATATAACTTTCTGTAAAATACGGTAAGTTGTAGCAAAAACTTCATCTAAAACAGTAGATCAATAATCCATACGTTCGAAGAAATAATCGTTCAAGAAAACAATGAAAAATTCAACAAAAGCAATCAGCAGCACAACTGACGATCTACAGTCATGCTAGTTCAAAAGGCGACGGTCGACTGTCAAGCTAAAAATCTGAAATCCAAGAATTGCCAGTCGACCGACACTTTGTGTGTTAAATGGGTGCGGTCGATTGTAGTTCAAAAAAACGTAGCTTTAATATTCGTGCACTTTTCAACTAATATATAGTTTATAATCTTTAAAAGCTTAAATTTGTGAAATAAAAATCCTGAGATGATCAAATACAACTTGTCTAACATATTGGAGTTCATAAATCAAATCATACTCTCAACAAAATCACAAAAGAGCAAATTTTCATTATAAACTCTTTAACATCAGAAACTTATGAATATATGTATATATCTATGTGTATATGTATCAGTGAAATCAACAAGAATTAATCATGGTATAAGAGCAGTATAGTGTTCAATTCAATCTCAGTAACATTATAAGTCAAAGATCCAATCGAAAACTTTACAAAACTTCAAAAATTCAATTTCGGCCTGCACCATTAGACCCGAAGACATAAACTCAGTCATTTAGTGCATAAAACTTGATCTTTTTTATCCAAAACCTCTCTTGCAATTAATTAAACACATGCATATACAACTATTTATATCACTTGCCCTTGATTACTAGCAACTACAACATATTTTAATCAAATTCCATGCAATCGAAACATCAAAACATAAAGTATACACACTTACACAGTAAAGAATCCATCTTTATTCACTGTATGCATTATAGGTCTTACAAACTTACTATATTTCCCCAATTCAGCAAAACATGCAGGAAGCAATATACCCATGATTCCTACTAAGTTCTTAACATTCTTAAGTCATCTATATAGAGATTTTATTCATCCATTGCACATCATTCATAAAAGTTCCACTTTCAATTATCCATCCATCAATATATTCATTATATCATCACACAATCATCTATCATGCATTCTACTAGACAAATCATCATATATAACATGCACAGATCAATAAGAAATCAAACATATGTCACTCACCTTATTAAAGAATCAACGAAGATAATAAAGAATAAGAAAAAGTCATTCCTTTCGCAAAAATCCAAAATCATCGCTTCGAAACTCCAAGAAAATTAATAATAAAAATACTCTTTTGTTTTGTGCAGCAAAGAGACAGCTGCTACTGCTCTTTTAATAGCCGAAATCTTGAGTATTAGGGTTTTGAGAAGATTTTGCAAAATATTTTTTTAAAATATATCTTTACATATATAAATCCTTTATACTAGGTAATTAGATTAACCAATTTAATTGAGATTTAAAACAAAAGTAAACTCCCCAGATTTGGCCGTCATCTATATCAGACCAGAAAAATAAATTTTGTAATTTTTGGCCTCTAAGTGGCAATTTTGCAAAAAGACCCTTCTTTAATAAATTAGCAAAATAAATTAAATCTATTATCTTAAACTCTTTACCTCTGAGTTGGCTAGCCATCATGCTCAGCCCAGAAAAAACGAAAATCTGGAGTTTTTACTCCAAGTGGTAATTTTGCACAAAAGCCCCACCTTTTGTAATATTTGCAATTATGCCTAATAAATATTAAAAAAAAATCCAGAAAGTTCATAAATAATACCTACTAACAATTATTAGGTTTCCCCAAAATAATTTCTGACTTTGAGTTTTCCAAGAAAATATTTGCACGTGCAAAAAGATAAATTTCAGAAAATATTTATTAAATCACCAAAAACCACTTTAATTCATTTATTAATCTCAAAAAAATTATTTAAAATTCTAGGGCGTTACAGCCACATCAGCAAAGACCGTAGTTGCCAACTGCAGTTTCTCCTTTTATTTATGAGGCAATAGATGGGAACTACGACTTATTCTCTAAAAAAGTTAAAAATTATTGCCACGGTTCTCAACTGTGGCCACAACTACGGCTTATAACCCGTTTGAACATGTTAAAGATAGGCCGCAGCTACGAACTGCGGCCTACGTATAGATTATGCCACAATTCCCAACTACGGTCTTGATTATGAACAAAATGAACTGTAGCCACAGATGGGAACTGCGGCAATCAAAGGAAAAATATTGAGAAGAAACCACAGTTACCATTTATGGCCTCATAAAAGCAGAAGCCGCAATTGGCAACTGCAGTCTTTGCTGATGTGGCAAGGAAGAGACTACATGTGAAAATAGTTTGGTGAAGATTTCCTTATGGGATGTAGTTTGACAATAAGACTTATTTTGAAAAAAAAAAAACTATCACTTTGTGTCATTAGAGCATCTACTATCGTTTGCTAAAAATGCAAAATATGCATTTTTTGGCAAAAAAAGATTCCACTGTCGTTTGCTTAAAATGCATATTTAGCATTGGAGATGAAAAGTGCCCTCTAAATTTAGCAATCGCTAAATACAGAGGACGGAGGATGATCCTCCGTCTATTATTTTTTAAAATTTTAAGAGGGACGGATATCTTCCGTCCGCCAACTTTCTTCAAAAAAAAAAAAAATTCTTCTAAATTTACAAAAATGCTATTAATAATTTACGAAAATGCCATTATAGAAAGAAAAAAAATTCTCAGACTGACCGATAACTTTCTTCAGAATTTTTTTCCAAATATTTACAAAAATGCCATCCACATAATTACGAAAATGCCATTATCAAAAATTAAAAAATAAAAAAATTTGTTAGTCGGAAAATCATCTTCAGTCTCTTCTAAATTTGGTTTTTTAACGACTGTAGCGCTCACCTTCAAATGTTATTTTCTAAATGTTATATATGCATATTTTAGCATGATAGTAGATGCTCTTAGTATGAATATAACTTTTATAATCATTTAGTTAAAAAAGTAAACACATATTTTGCAATTGTAAAAATATATGACATGCATTAGAAAACAAATGAGAGCAGTACTTGTTGCACTAAATATTTATAGACTCAAAATATAGTTAAGAAAAAACAATGGAGCTGACAACAAACATTAAATAAAGATGTATAATTTTCTGTTGTCTTTGAGTGTATTTTGAATCTACAAATGTTCAATGCAAAAAGTGACAATGAAAGAATGAAAAGGACTCAAAATGTAACAAACAAGATTCACAGGGAGGGTTTCTTTTCTCTCCTCAAAGCCAACGCGGTAGCGCCTATTTCCATCTTCCTCATATTTGTCTCCAAAATTTAATTAAAAATTTTAAATGGACAAATAGATAAATAGTAGGTGAGGAGGAAGATGATGGGAATTTTCCCGACGACCAATGGCTGCCTTAGCCTCCTCCCTACTCCTTTCGCAATCGCAACTATAACGACGACAACGACGTGGCGGCGGATCCCGAAGCAATCCATGGCCATGCTGTCGCCTTCCCGCGCCGCCTCCTCCGATTCCAACGCCGGCGGTGACGACTCCGCCTCCAAGTCATGGCTCATCGTCGGACTCGGCAATCCCGGCAAACTCTATCAAGGCACTGGCCACAATGTATGCACTTTCTTTTTAAATTTAAATTTGTTTCAAGAACTGTATTCAGCACTATGTTTATTCAAATATAGTCGATTTATGATAAACATCTGTATTCGATAATATTAGTTGGAAGCTATTTTCGTTATTGAGTTAAAGTCTCCGAGTAATGTTTGCGCTCGTTTGTATCTGTTCGAAAAAAAGGCAAATAAAAGATTTGATATCACAGTCATATCCGAGGTTTCAAATCTCGGATTTTGGACTCATCTCGACAATGGGTATTTTGTCTCGGATCAGAGATATCGGATGAGATCTCGGAGATATGTGATCATCTCGGATGTTCATTTCGGACACTCAATATACATATTTTTTTGTTACTAAACATGATATTATATATTCTACATGTCATTTATCATGTAAAATATTGTATAATATAACTAATGGCATAAAATCAATCACAGTAAATATTCACATAATTTAACAAGAATATTAAAAAATGTAATATAAGTATATAACTAAATTGAATTTGCATCGATTAGAAAAAATGTATTAGTTAATAGACTTACTTGACTTTGTATATACACAAACAATAGAGAGACAAAATCCTCACAAGCTGAAGGTCATATGCTGAAAGACTTGTATGCAAAAAGTAAAACAAAAAAAAAGTTATATATTCACAATAACATTAGTGTGTCGATTTCGGCCGATATTTCAGCAATTTCGGCCGAGATCTACACATTTCGGTCCAAAACGGTATGAGTTTAAAATCAGTGATTTCGTATCGCAAAGCTAGCTGAAAGAAAATTTCGGTCGAAATTTCAACCGTATCGGCCGAAATTTAAAACAGTGGTCTTATCAGGTCCGTGCTTTGTTATGTTTGCACGCTAGACTAAGTCTATTGCCATTTATAAGTTTAGGAGTTGGTTGTGAATAGATGCGGTTTTCACCTTACCCTAGGGCTCGAGCACTTGTAATACCGGACTTGAGACTGATTAATCAAGTTATGTTTCCCTACTTCTGTCCTGCCCCTCTTTGTATTGGCAGGTAGGTTGCAATTTTGTTATTACTAGCCTCCTAGGTTGATTAGGGTAGCTAGCGACACTTCTACTTGACTAGATCAAGTAATTTGAGTTTGGAATTTTTTTCTAGGTTCAATTTTTGGGAGTTATTATCATATATGGGTCTTCTACTTAGTTAAAGAGCGCTTCACTGTTGGTTATGTATGCTGGGTGTACCTTCTTTAACCAAAAGAATTTATTTCTTCATTTTTTTCAGACACTTTTGTGTTAGTTGTGCAAGAAGAATGTAGGTAATCATATTCAAGTATTTTTTTTGAATGAAAGTAGATATTGTCATAGAAAGAAGGTAGGCTCTTCCTCAGAGGAGAGAATATTAAGATAGATAACCACCATTTTCTTAGCTTTTTGGGTTTAGCATGTAATATGGCTCTATGCCTATTAATCCACTCAACACCTCTTCTGGTGGAAAATGTCATTGAAGTCAAGACGTATCTAACACTTTTCTCTTTATGTCGGTAGCTATACTAAGTTACTAACTAAAAAGTATGACATTTTTTGTATCCACGCCGGTGTCAATTCCAACACTAAGGAAATGTTTGGGAACAAAATTAACTTAAGATAATTGGAGTTCTCTCTTATAACTTTAAAAAACTCTAGTTATCTTAACTTTGGCATGTTTCTGGCTCATTTTTAAGTTAGAACTCATTTTGGAGTTAAGATAACTACAATTATCTTACCCCAAAAGGTGAGAAAATTATAGTTATCTAAACTCCACTCTTACCTAATTTATTTTTAAACTATGAAGATAACCTTAAGTTAGAGGTAAAGGTATGACAACCAAAGTTAGCATACCTTCTACCTCCAAAGCTAAGATAATTTTGGCTATCGTAACTTTATTCCTAAACAGGGTCTAATAAGGTGGCCATTGCTGTTGCATCATTGTTATGATCTAGAGCAGCACTATCTTAACCTGAAACCATCAATATGGAGGCTGACATCATTTGATTTTACCATTGAACAAACAAAACCTAGAAAGAATCCCTCAGTGTTACTGCAAGTGATGATATGTTTTACTTGAATCGGTTATTACTTACTAAAAAATAGAGAGTGCATCATAAACATTCCTCTTTTAGTGGTGATTTCTTTGAGAAGTTGTAAGATCTTAAAAAAACTGACGCGGGAATTAAATGCCCTATGTGATTGTTGATATCAACTTCCTGTTCATGTGCACTATTGTATGGCTGGTTATATGTGGTTTTCTTCAACATCATGGTAGCTACCTCCTTTCAAGACCCGGAATATCTAGGAAAAGAATTAGCCCAAGTTCTGAAGGTCATTAAGGCAATTCATCCAATTAGATTTGGGTGACTCTGAAATATGAACTAAGTTGATACATTAGTCCTATTACCAACCAATGCTAGTCTGATAGTGAGAAATATTGTATTGTTCACAGTGAGATTTTAACCAATGACCCAGGTGGGGGAAAAAATACTCTTGGCGGTTTACAATTATTTGACTATGATAAGCTAACTTAACCAATAGAATCCATTCATTTATTCTACTTGGTGGACCTGCCATGTTTGACATGGAACACAATATCTGACATGGATTGCGGATGTCTACACTTCTCGTCGAGAGCAATTATTTTTCCTCAGTGTGAAAATAACTATATTCAGAATGATCTCCCACTTACTGAGATAATTGTCATCCTTTATGAAAAATGTATCGCTACTTCTTTCTTTACTGCAATCTGATCCCTAAAACAATAACAAAAGGTTTTTTATTTGTAATCTTTTGTTATATAATAAATTTTGTTGTGTAACTTTTTTTTTTATATGATCACATTGTCCTGGTATTCTTCTGACCAAGCTGATTCTATCTTCTGTTGTGGTGATAATGCATATTAAAGTTGAATGGAGGGTTCAGCTATATATAGTGTTTTTTGTGTGGGTTTCGGGGGCTGTGGAAAGAGGTTTCCCTGCTATCCAAATTAAAACAATTGAAGTTCTTATCCCTAGTTTGAGATGTTCATGTATTATAATTGTATACATTGATAGAACATTGTTAATTTGTGAGTTTTAAGTGAGAAATTGAGAGGGTTAAAATTTTCATTTTTTATTCTAAGATTCTCTCTCGGTTTAGTATCAATTAATACTTGCAGTTGACTTTCATGCACTTTTGGCATATTTCCATAGTATATGCTTGGATTGTCTTTCAGGTAGGTTTTGATATGATAGATGCTATAGCTGAAGCTGAAGGGATATCTATGAGCAGCATGCGCTCCAAAGCCATGTTTGGAAAAGGTAATTCACACGTTTCAGTAAATTTCAAAGTTTGTTATGCTATGCAGTTGAAGTTTCTCTCATGACATACAACCATGCCATGTCTCTGTGGATGCATGCATTTTTCATTTTCATTTTCATTTTCATTTTCTGGTTTGGAAAAGCTGTAAAAAGCAATATGCAATAAGAGTTAAGGGTCAGCCACTAATTATGTTTCTCCGTTCACCATTTTTAAGGTCTATATGTAAAATTAACACCTACAATAGGAGCTAAACTACGTCCATTTTGGTCTACACCTAACCCTTATTCTGTTAATTTTAATCCTTTCATTACTAAATGTGCTATTATGGCCCCTTCTGTCATACACAAGCCTCCTCAATCGGTTCTCGTGCATTTTTATTTAGTACATGGCTCCATTCATTTCTTATCTTTTGGTGTTTTGCCACTCATCCACCTCAATGTCCTCATCATGTTTTTTTTGTAATTACACTTTTTTTTTTTTTTTGATAAACTGTAATTGCACAGTTGTTTTACATATGATGGTAGTGTCAACTTTAATTTCTTAGACCCACAATCTCAGTTTTATGTCCAACAGAATGCAGCTTTTGGGGAGTTACTTTTAAGTACAAGTAGTAGATCATTCTGTAATCTGTAAGAAGGGAAACATATAAGTCGCTTTTTTCCCTTCCAAAAGATAATTGTAAATTCGTCTTTATATTGGTTTCTAATCTGCTTCTTCTTCTTCTTCTTCTTCTTCTTCTTCTTCTTCTTTTAATTTTAATTTTTATTATTTTAATTTTTATGATTTTTTTGCCTATTTATTCAGGCTATATTGGAGATGTTCCTGTCATGCTTGCCAAACCCCAGACTTTTATGAATGTTAGCGGTGAGTCTGTAAGTAACCACACCCTGGAGTCTTCTTATTATGTTGGCAAATATGTGTAGTATATTAATTTTGCTTTCATTTGTAGGTTGGATCTCTTGTTTCATATTTCAAAGTACCACTAAATCAAGTATTATTGGTAGGGCACTTGTCTTCTTTTGAAAATTACTGCAATTTCTCTTTCTATAATTCATTGTTCATAAAATGAGGGCTACTTCCCTGCAGATGTATGACGACATGGACCTACCTTTTGCAAAATTGCGGTTATTACCAAAAGGTGGACATGGGGGGCACAACGGGTATGTAGTTCTTTTCGAACTCCTCTGCCCTTGTTTAATGTAATAAAGACTTAATATAGGCATCATGACTCTAATATTATATTTCTAACTATATTGATAAACTGAAAGATTTTGTGCCAAATCTCATCCTGTGGTTAGCCTTCTTTGACATCTTGGCTATGTACCAAGTTCAACAAAACCGATGATGGTTCATCTCTAGTTTGGAGGCTTCTTGAATACTGATTACGGATTATTTAGCTACTAGTTTACGATGTGTCAGTGATTTTTTTTCACTCCATATATTATGTCCATGGGTTGATTATCATTATTAGAATTGTTCATGTAAAACATAATCTCTTCTTTTTGTTTTACCCTTTTCTTTGATTGTCCTTCTCTTCTGTGAAGCTTACGAACTTTAGTTGCAGAACTTGTGATGTAAAACCAACCCTAAAATAGAGAATTTCCAAGAATTTTAATGGGTTAATTTTACCAACACGTTACGCGGATTAAAGTCGGAAATTTTTAACAGTTAACAGGTTTGATGGGTTTTCAAGAATTGAATCAAATGTAACAGTCCCAATTAATAATTCAACCTTATAATCAATAAGTAAACCCCTACGTGTTTTAGCAAATAAAAAGTTCAATACCGATTCGTACTCTAATCTAACATGTGGATCACTCAATCTCAGTATTTTGAGGTCGACAGGCAAATTAGATAATATGCTAGATAATATGGCAGTAAAACACAAATATATAGTAATGGAAAGAGTATACCGAATGTGCAGAAAATCAGCGTAGATCTCGGAATTGGGCAGCAACAAAGATCTCAGCAACGACAGCAACAGAGCCAAAGCAGTTGGCTGGCCAACGGCGGGTGGACGACGAGCGGGGCAGCGTCGACGGCAGGCTGCGACGGCGCCGGTGAGGATGGTTCCGGCGAAGACAGGAGGTGGGGGTTGTGGCTGGGCTTCGGGAAAAGAAGGAGGGAGGAGAAGATGGGAGCGGGAGTTGAGGAGGAAGGTGTCGAGGGTGTGGAGGCTTGGAGTAGTGGTGGATCGACGGAGAGGGAGGGTTGCGGGATGGAGATTCTGGCCGGGAGTGGAAGGGAAAAGCGGCGACGGCAGGGTGGTGCGAAGATGACAAAAGAGACGCAGCGGAGATGAAGGCGCGGATTCCTTGGGGTTTGGACGTTGATATCGGGAGGAAGAAGGGTTTTCGGGAGTACTTGGAGTTGGGTTTTTTTTTTTTTTTTTGAGGGAACGGATTGGAGTGGAGAAGATGATGGAGGGGGGGGGCGGCTGATATGTAGGGGAGTGTGGTTAGGGTTTTGAAATTAGGGAATTAGGGAGATTAGTGTTAGGGATTTGTAATTGGGGATTATTAATTTGGGGTAGATTTTAGAGTTTATCACAAACCCTAAAATTTGATTAGGATTTATCACAAACCCTAACGTAGATCTCAGTTGTATCACACAAGAGAGAAGAAGGAAGAGCAAAACTCAACACAGATTTTTTTAATCAATAATGGCATGCTTTTCTCATTCATCTCAGGGCCTTTAAATAGGCTCAATTACATCTTGAAACATATCTCCAAAATATTCTCAGAATCTAAAAATTACAAAAAGATTACATATGGCTATAATTACCAGAAATAAAAATGGTAATAAAATAAAAATCCTAAACTGGAAAGATGTCCTCATCATTCTCTCCGGGTGGGAGAGAGCTCGACCCAGTCGAGTCAAAACCAGTGATCATGTCATCGTGCTCCAAAAGATCTGGATCCAGTTGCGGGAGCCCCTTACGATCACTGCAAGTATCATCCGACTTCGGTTTGTTTTTCCACCTTACCAAATACTTGTGCATACCACCATCTCTAGTAGAGATTATCTGATCATCTAAAGTATTATCCAATTCTTCTGTCGATGGGTAAGTAATATCTGGTAGTGGAGGTAATGGGGGAATCTCACCATTAGGCTGCAGGGTAGGCTCATCTATAAGAAAATTTCTAGGGTTGAATTTTGAGCCTTCATAAAGTACTAGATCCTCAATATTGAAAATCTTACTTATGCCAAAACCTTCAGGAAGGTCAACGACATAGGTACTATCATTGATTGCATGTAGAATCTTAAATGGGCCTGCAGCACGTATGTTCAAGTTCTTAACGGGTCCAACAGGAAACCGTTCCGGATGAATCCGAACCATCACTTCGTCACCAATATCAAAAGTTATAAATTTCCTTCTAGTATCTGCTATTAACTAGTAGTTAAAATTATTCTCATTAAGTTCCTTGGAAATTTCTCTATGCAAGTCATGAATGTTATATGCAAATGTGGGTGCAGACTCTGTGACTTTGTGATGTTCTAATACATGAGTAAAATCTATGGGTTGCCAAGTGACTTGGAAATGACTGGGTGTCTCGGGTATACTCAATAGAGGTGACTGGATAGGATGAATACAATTGAGAGACGGGTCATCCTCTTTTTCATCAAAGTCATCACTTATATTAGGTTCATAGGTAAACTCATTGACGGGCTCATCAGCGATGACTGCGGTACCCTCTATATATTGATTTTACTTGGACTAGGACAGTTGCCAGCAACATGACCGTATCCCTTACATTTATAGCACTTAGTGAGAGGGTCAATCTTACTGTAATCTCTTTCGGTGTTCTTACCCTTATGTTCATCTCTATGTGAATTAAAATTTGAATTAGATTTGCTGGGGTAAGATTTGTTGGGGTGCTGAGAGGGAGGCTGAGGTCTGGGTGGGTCAGTAGAGGTCATTCTAGAGGAATGATCTCTCGAGTCGCTGGACCTAGAATCAGAACTAGCATTAAGGGAATCCATGTCGAGGACTAGGGCGTAGGCTGCCGCTATTGAGTCCACGTTTCTATAGATTAGCTCGTTCCTAAGGTCAGCTCGTAGTCCAGCTCTGAACCTAGAGAGAGTTTGTTCTTCACTCTCTTTACCTAACGCATTGCACCGAATAAGGAAGTCATCGAATTTATCAACATATTCTTGTGTGGATTTACTTTCTTGATACAATTGGTTCCACGAATCTAGCAATCGGGTGTGGAACGATAACGGTACATACCTCTCAGTGAGCTTCTCTTTCATGGCCTCCCAAGTGGCTATGGGTGCCAGGCCTCGGCCTCTGCGGGCATGTTCAAGATTGGTCCAATGTTGTTGAGCTTTACCCGTTAATTTCATAGTGGCAAATTTAACTTTAAGGGCTTCGCTCATGTCGAACCACACAAAGTAGTGGTCCATGGCACGGACCCAATCGAGGTAAGCTTGGGGTTCCATGTGGCCTTCAAACTGGGGAACGTCAGCCTTAACGTTCTTTTTGTATTGTTCGTCAGGGTCACGTTCTTGACGTCGATCGTCATGAACATTCCCTTGAGGGATCTGACGATAGCCATGAAGCTCAGGGACAATGGTTTGATTTAGCTCCACTTTCTCAAGCCTCTGATTGATATTTACAAGAGTTGCTTGGATGGCAGCTAGGGTAGCAGAGATATCAGGGTTGTCCATTTCAGGTCTGGGAAGTCTAGGGTTCATAATTGGGTGATTGGGAAGGGCTAGGAAAGGTTCTTCAGGGTCTGTGATGGTGCTGCGAAGGCGCATTCACCAAAAGTGGAAACTATGGGGTGTGTCCTTTTTTTTTTTTAAATGATTCTGAACTAAACTAAAATAAAAATAAAATAGAATAAAATAAAATAAATGACTACACGATACTAAATGAATGCAAAAATGATGCCTACGATGCAAGAACTAAGGTTTTAAGAACCTTTGCTCTGATACCAAAATGATGTAAAACCAACCCTAAAATAGAGAATTTCCAAGAATTTTAATGGGTTAATTTTACCAACACGTTACGCGGATTAAAGTCGGAAATTTTTAACAGTTAACAGGTTTGATGGGTTTTCAAGAATTGAATCAAATGTAACAGTCCCAATTAATAATTCAACCTTATAATCAATAAGTAAACCCCTACGTGTTTTAGCAAGTAAAAAGTTCAATACCGATTCGTACTCTAATCTAACATGTGGATCACTCAATCTCAGTATTTTGTGGTCGACAGGCAAATTAGATAATATGCTAGATAATATGGCAGTAAAACACAAATATATAGTAATGGAAAGAGTATACCGAATGTGCAGAAAATCAGCGTAGATCTCGGAATTGGGCAGCAACAAAGATCTCAGCAACGACAGCAACAGAGCCAAAGCAGTTGGCTGGCCAACGGCGGGTGGACGACGAGCGGGGCAGCGTCGACGGCAGGCTGCGACAGCGCCGGCGAGGATGGTTCCGGCGAAGACAGGAGGTGGGGGTTGTGGCTGGGCTTCGGGAAAAGAAGGAGGGAGGAGAAGATGGGAGCGGGAGTTGAGGAGGAAGGTGTCGAGGGTGTGGAGGCTTGGAGTAGTGGTGGATCGACGGAGAGGGAGGGTTGCGGGATGGAGATTCTGGCCGGGAGTGGAAGGGAAAAGCGGCGACGGCAGGGTGGTGCGAAGATGACAAAAGAGACGCAGCGGAGATGAAGGCGCGGATTCCTTGGGGTTTGGACGTTGATATCGGGAGGAAGAAGGGTTTTCGGGAGTACTTGGAGTTGGGTTTTTTTTTTTTTTTGAGGGAACGGATTGGAGTGGAGAAGATGATGGAGGGGGGGGGGGCGGCTGATATGTAGGGGAGTGTGGTTAGGGTTTTGAAATTAGGGAATTAGGGAGATTAGTGTTAGGGATTTGTAATTGGGGATTATTAATTTGGGGGTAGATTTTAGAGTTTATCACAAACCCTAAAATTTGATTAGGATTTATCACAAACCCTAATGTAGATCTCAGTTGTATCACACAAGAGAGAAGAAGGAAGAGCAAAACTCAACACAGATTTTTTTAATCAATAATGGCATGCTTTTCTCATTCATCTCAGGGCTTTTAAATAGGCTCAATTACATCTTGAAACATATCTCCAAAATATTCTCAGAATCTAAAAATTACAAAAAGATTACATATGGCTATAATTGCCAGAAATAAAAATGGTAATAAAATAAAAATCCTAAACTGGAAAGATGTCCTCATCAACTTGTGCCCTGTGTCGATGATTGGAATTTTAGTTCTTGTATACAAGTATACAACTCTCTCTAGAAATATAGATATACTAGATTTGCCCGTGGGCACGTGCCGTGCCGTATTCGGAACGATACAACCTATGAAAGTCTTGTAAACAGTAAAACAACAATTATGTAGCTCAAGTTTAAATAGTAAAATAATATTTAGTTGCAAATAAAAGTCCATGTTTCCATTAGTATATGCTAAAAAATAATTATAAATGGGATGTAAAATCCAACTTCTTAGAACTTTGGGTGTGGAAATTGATGAAATTTAACTGTTGATGAGATATTTGCTATTTATTTGCTATTTTCAAAGTAACATGAGCAATAAAAAAATGCATAAAAAATATGAAAATTTACAAACCTGAAATATGAAAATATAAATTTCTGAGTAAATAGAGAGAGAATGAGAGAGAGAGAGAAATAAATAAATAAATAAATAAATAAATGAGTTGTTTTGGGGATTTGAATTTGAGTTTTGGGGGGAAACTTTTGGGCGGGAAAATATGTTTTGTGATGTTAGATCTGGACCATTGATTTCAACCCTATTGAATGTGAGCCACTTGATAGCTTTCTTTGTGTTTTATTATATAGATTGCTAGAAATAACTGTAGAATCCCAGGAATATCAACAGCGGAAGTGTTTACGTACTGCAATGGCGCTCACTGCAGTAGATGGAGACACACGTCTAACTCACACGCACACTCTATACAAAATACACAGAGAGATATATGAGGAAGATAACTACTACTTCTTGTTATGTTTAACAACAGTACATGCTCTCTCTTATATAGAGATAGATTACTGGGAAAACTAAATTCTAATGAAGCCTCTAGAATACGATTAAGGCACTGCCTTGAAACATGAAAAGGCTAACCTAGAAGGCTCCAGAAAACCCAAAACACTAAGCAAATATTAATAAGCTTGGTTTACTTTCCAACAACCTCCCTTAAACCAAGCTCACTCAACTTCTTCATTCCCAACATCTTCTTCAACTTCAAGAAAGCATCTGCTTTGAGTGGCTTTGTAAAGATATCAGCAGCTTGATCCTTGGAACAAACAAACTGAATTTCAACTTGCTTCTTATTCACCAAGTCACGAATGAAATGGAACTTCACATGAATATGCTTGGTCCTTCCATGAAACACCGGGTTCTTCGACAATGCAATTGCCGCCTTGTTGTCACAATAGATCTTTGTAGGAAAACTTTGATCATGCTGTAAGAAACTCAGCATTCTCCACAACCAAACTGCTTGAGTTGCACAACCAGTTGCTGCAGTGTACTCTGCTTCTGCAGTGGAAAGAGCAGTAACTTGCTGCTTCTTTGAAGACCATGAGAAAACTCCTGAACCCATGTGAAATACATAACCTGAGGTACTCTTTGCATCCTCCGTATCACCTCCCCAATCACTATCCGTATAACCAGTAAGTTCAACCGGACGTGTTCCTCTTGAGTAGAAGACTCCATTATCTTGAGTGCCTTTGATATACTTCAGGATCCTTTTTGCTGCCATCATGTGAGATTGCCGCGGTGACTCCATAAATCTGCTAATGAGACCAACACCAAATGTAATGTCTGGCCTGGTGTTACAAAGATACCGTAAACTTCCAACCAACTTCTTGTAGTGGGTGGGATTCACAAGTTCTCCAGCTCCATCTTTCTCCAATTTTAGTCTGTCTTGAACAGGAGTTAGGATCGGATTGCAATGCTCCATCTTGAACCTTTTGAGGACATCTCTTGCATATTTGCTTTGAGAAATAAAGATTCCCTGCTCCATTTGCGTCACCTCAATGCCAAGAAAATATGACATCAATCCCATATCAGTCATCTCAAACTGAGAAGTCAAGGCCTCCCTGAACTCTGTAATCAATTTTGGGTTACTACCAGTAATTATAAGATCATCCACATACAAGCACACAATAACATCTCCTTCTTGATTGGTTTTGACATACAAAGTGTGCTCATAGGGACATCTCTGAAAATCATGCTCCAAAAAGTAAGCATCAATGCGAGTGTACCATGCTCGCGGTGCTTGCTTAAGGCCATATAATGCCTTCTTCAACTTGTATACCATGTCAGCTTGACCCTTCTTCACATAACCTGCAGGCTGCTCAAGATATACTTCTTCCTCCAAGGTTCCATTTAAAAAGGCAGATTTAACATCCATTTGGAATATCTTCCAAGAGTTATGAGCAGCTAGAGAGACAACCAATCTCATAGTATAAATTCTAGCAACAGGAGCAAATACTTCAAGATAGTCAATACCTGGCTTTTTCTTGTAGCCTTTTGCTACCAATCTTGCCTTAAAACGCTCCACTTCTCCATTTGGTCTGTACTTTGTTTTGTATACCCATTTAACTCCAATGGATTTCATTCCTTTAGGAAGAGAAGTTAGCTCCCATGTGTCATTCTTCTCAATGGCATGAATCTCATCATCCATCGCCTTCATCCAGTGTTGATGACGACTAGCTTCATCGAATGTGAGGGGATCACAGTCAGCATACAAGGCAAAATTCACAATTTCTTCATCTGATGCATCATTGTCATTACTGACATGATAGTCTTGAAAGCGTACTGGCAACTTATGATTTCGTTGTGGACGTGCTGCTGGGGCTTGAGCTGCAATGGATGGAGCTACTGCAGTGGACTATGTTGCTGTAGTGGAACTTGACGACTGGGCTGCATCTGCTTGAACTGCAGGGACTAGTGGCACTTCTTCTCCAGCAAGAAAATCATCTTCTACTGGAACATATACTCCTTTTGTGTTCTCCTTAGATGACCAATCCCAACAACTTTGCTCATCAAAGACAACATCCCTACTCACAATTACCTTCCCTGTCTCTGGGTTATACAGCTTGTAACCTTTGGTGATATTGTTGTACCCAACAAAAATACATCTCTCAGCCTTGTCATCATGCTTCAATGCATCCAAACACCCTCATATGTTGGATATTTGGTCTTCTTCCACTCCAAACTTCATAAGGAGTTCTTCCACCAATGCTACTACTGGGAGCTCTGTTCAAAATATACACTGCACAAGAAACAGCTTCTGCCCAAAACTGCTTTGGCAAATTTTTAAGTTTCAGCATACATCTCACCATATCCATGATTGTCCTATTCTTCCTCTCTGCCACACCATTTTGCTGCGGTGTGTACCTTGCAGTCATCTGGTGTTTGATACCACTTCTTCGCAAGAAATCATCACAGACAATGTACTCTGTACCCCTGTCTGTTCTCAACACTTTTATTTTCTCTCCGCTTTGCTTCTCAATATAAGCCTTGAAGCTTTTGAATGTGTCACAAGCTTCTGACTTCTTCTTCAAAATATACACCCAACACTTCCTGCTAAAATCATCAATGAAAGTAGCCAAGTACTTTCCTCCACCAAGAGAAGGAATTTCAACACTGCATAAGTCAGAATGAATAATTTCCAATGGCATCTGTGCTCTATACGCCTTTCCTTTAGGAAAATGATCTCTATGCTTCTTGCCAATCACACAAGTCTCACATACTTGATTTGGCACCGTAATTGGTGGCAGACCAGAAACTAAATTCTTCTGAGAAAGCAACTGCAGACTATTGAAATTTAAATGCCCAAAACGCATATGCCATAACCAGTTATCTCCCGCAGTGATAGAATTCAAACATGGCAGCTTCTCATAATCAGCAAGTAAAGGAAACAGACGGTTTGGGGTTACCTTTGCCTTGGCTATTAGCTTCCTTTGAGGATCCATGATAGTGAACAAGCCTTGAAAAATTTGCATATCATAGCCTTTCTCCAATAGTTGCCCCACACTTAACAAGTTGTGGCTGAGACCTGGTACAAAATAGACATCAGCTATGGTGTTACTCATCCCTTCCTTCAGGTGAATGGAAACTGTGCCTTTCCCCATCACCGGCATCTTTGTTTTATTGCCGAAGGTAATCTCCGTCCTTATGGACTCATTTAACTCCACAAATAGCTCCTTGTGACCACACATATGGTTACTGCAGTCTGTATCCAAGTACCACTTGACTTCCTCCCTTCCATTCACAGCATTAAAGGCCAACAACAGATTTTCTTCATAATCAACATCAGTCTCTGCAATTTTGGCATGGTACTGATGGTTCTCTGATCTTCTTCTCTGGCTGCATTCCGTTTTGTAGTGGCCATACTCCCGACAATTGAAGCATTGAACTTTTGATTTGTCGCGTGGCTGACTCCGATTGCTATCTCTTCCTCTTCCTCTCCTTGCTCCAAAAGTATTGGAACCTCTCTGGTAGCCTGGATTTTGATTTCTTTGATTTGTATCACGGCGGTGGCCTCCCTCACTGCAGTGGCCTCTCTCATTGCAGCTCAAGCCCCAGCAGCACGTCCACAACGAAATCATAAGTTGCCAGTACGCTTTCAAGACTATCATGTCAGTAATGACAATGATGCATCAGATGAAGAAATTGTGAATTTTGCCTTGTATGCTGACTGTGATCCCCTCACATTCGATGAAGCTAGTCGTCATCAACACTGGATGAAGGCGATGGATGATGAGATTCATGCCATTGAGAAGAATGACACATGGGAGCTAACTTCTCTTCCTAAAGGAAAGAAACCCATTGGAGTTAAATGGGTATACAAAACAAAGTACAGACCAAATGGAGAAGTGGAGCGTTTTAAGGCAGGGGAACTTCTAATAAATGGAATAAAGGCTACTATTTTGTTTGATACTGGATGGTCTCACACTTTTGTGTCTCCTAAATTTGCAAAAGAATTAGGGGATTTCTTCATCTGATGCATCATTATCATTACTGACATGATAGTCTTGAAAGCGTACTGGCAACTTATGATTTCGTTGTGGACGTGCTGCTGGGGCTTGAGTTGCAATGAGAGAGGCCACTGCAGTGAGTGAAGCCACCGCCGTGATACAAATCAAAGAAATCAAAATCCAGGCTACCAGAGAGGTTCCAATACTTTTGGAGCAAGGAGAGGAAGTGGAAGAGATAGCAATCGGAGTCAGCCACGCGACAAATCAAAAGTTCAATGCTTCAATTGTCGGGAGTATGGCCACTACAAAACGGAGTGCAGCCAGAGAAGAAGATCAGAGAACCATCAGTACCATGCCAAAATTGCAGAGACTGATGCTGATTATGAAGAGATTCTGTTGTTGGCCTTTAATGCTGTGAATGGAAGGGAGGAAGTCAAGTGGTACTTGGATACAGGCTGCAGTAAACCATATGTGTGGTCACAAGGAGCTATTTGTGGAGTTAAATGAGTCCATAAGGACGGAGATTACCTTCGGCAATAAAACAAAGATGCCGGTGATGGGGAAAGGCACAATTTCCATTCACCTGAAGGAAGGGATGAGTAACACCATAGCTGATGTCTATTTTGTACCAGGTCTCAGCCACAACTTGTTAAGTGTGGGGCAACTATCGGAGAAAGGCTATGATATGCGAATTTTTCAAGGCTTGTTCACTATCATGGATCCTCAAAGGAAGCTAATAGCCAAGACTATCATGTCACTAATCCGCTACCCAAAATTGATGGAGCTACTGGCAACGAAATCATCTTCTACTGGAACATATACTCCTTTTGTGTTCTCCTTAGATGACCAATCCCAACAACTTTGCTCATCAAAGACAACATCCCTACTCACAATTTCTTCATCTGATGCATCATTGTCATTACTAACATGATAGTCTTGAAAGCGTACTGGCAACTTATGATTTCGTTGTGGACGTGCTGCTGGGGCTTGAGCTTCAATGGATGGAGCTACTGCAGTGGACTGTGTTGCTGTAGTGGAACTTGACGACTGGGCTGCATCTGCTTGAACTGCAGGGACTAGTGGCACTTCTTCTCCAGCAAGAAAATCATCTTCTACTGGAACATATACTCCTTTTGTGTTCTCCTTAGATGACCAATCCCAACAACCTTGCTCTGATACCGGATGTAGAATCCCAGGAATATCAACAGCGGAAGTGTTTACGTACTGCAATGGCGCTCACTGCAGTAGATGGAGACACACGTCTAACTCACACACACTCTATACAAAATACACAGAGAGATATATGAGGAAGATAACTACTACTTCTTGTTATGTTTAACAACAGTACATGCTCTCTCTTATATAGAGATAGATTACTGGGAAAACTAAATTCTAATGAAGCCTCTAGAATATAATTAAGGCACTGCCTTGAAACATGAAAAGGCTAACCTAGAAGGCTCCAGAAAACACAAAACACTAAGCAAATATTAATAAGCTTGGTTTACTTTTCAACAATAACAATTAAGAATTGATCTTGTGAGAACAAGAAATATTAAAATTTGAAGTTGTATTTAGTTTATATATAGGAAAGGAAGGGCATTATAAAGCATAAATTATTGGTTCATACATGAGCCCAGCTGTGAGATAGATGGTTCTTTTATTCTTCTTAATAGCTATAATTGAGTACTGAAACTAATCATGTCTTTGCAGTTGCCTTTAAAGTTTTAACGACTGATTGTTTTCTTTGTTTTTGTTTCTTTTGCAGTATGCGGAGTGTGATTAATCACTTAAAGGGAAACCGTGATTTTCCACGTCTAAAAATAGGTAATGAATAATGATTCTATATCCTCTCTTGATTTTGCTTGTTCTATGCTTTTACCTCTGCCCTCTTCATACTTCTAACAGTTAAGACTAAAAATTAAAATTAAAAAAAAACTGCTATGAACTTTAAGCAATTTGAGAAAAAATACCGTATGCACGCTTCTTCATAAACTATTACAGTTCAGAGCTAACTACCACATTTTGTCAATGACAAATGTAAAATATCCAGTTTCTCCCTTTATTTGTACACCCTTAATCAAATATGCCGTGTACAATTTTTTAGAAGAAAACTTGGGAATTTTGTCCAAAAAAGTCGTGCAGCACACTGACCTGGCAAACGGGCCGGGTCGGATGCCCATGGGTACGGGTTGCTTGACCCACGGGTCCAACGGGCCGGGTCGAAAAGTAACCGCAACTTTTTTTAAAGTTTTTTTCCAACCCGGACCCGGCCCGCGGGTACCCACAAGTACCCATGGGTACCCGCCAATATTTCATTGTTTATTTTGAGTTTGTTTTGGGGTTTTTAAAAAAAATTTAAAATTTTATTTTAATTGAATAATTGATTAAAAACATTAGCAACATGCTATCATTTTTAAAAAAAATGTAAAATATAAAATTGAATAACTGAAACAACAATAAATGTAATCAGGAATCAAGAACGATAATTTAATAAGCTTGTTGTTTGTTGTTTTTTAATGCTTCTTATTCAAATAAATATATGTATCAACATTCAAAATCCAACTAGCATTTCAATTTATCATTTCATCAACAAAGACAAAAGAGCAATAATTTGTCCAATCATGAAAAGAAAGAGCAATTACTTTTCAAAGTGTACAGACATAATTGAGTCTAAACAAAATTTAAACATAATCAAAAATACAATTGCAAAATCAAAACAATGAAACCATATGACAAGTTTCTATAGTCTTGAAATTAATTACATTAAAAACAATGAAACCAAATAAAATTCAAACTCAACACACTCAAATAAATTACAACTCAAGTTGATGAGTGTTTAATTTAATTTAATTTATTTAAATACATGGGTACCTACGGGTACCCGTGGGTATAACCGACCCGGCCCGCGGGTTCACGGGCCGGGTAAAAAAGTAACCGCTCATTTTTTTTCAAAATTTTCCTTACCCGTACCCGGCCCGTACGGGTACACCCGTGGGTACCCACGGGTCACGGGTCAAGATTGCCAGGTCTAAGCACACACTCGCTTATTAGGCAGCACTAAGTTACACATTCTGATAGTCAAAGTGAAAGTTGGATAGCGCTTCAAAGTTCACGATAGTTTTCTACAGTTTAGCTGGAAATTATAATTGATTTGCTTAAAATCTATCAAGGTATCGGACGGCCACCAGGGAAAATGGATCCTGTCAATTTTGTTATGCGACCTTTCAATAAAAAGGAGAGGGAAGAACTCGACTTCACCTTTCATAGGGGCTTGGAAGCAGTCAGAATATTAGTGCTTCAAGGGTTCAATAAAAGTGCAACCTTTGCAAATTGTGCGCAACCGTCAGAACTGTTGAACAGTTGAAGATTAAAGAGGCTTGTCTTGTCCTACAGGTATGGACGTGGTCCATTGCCTTCAGATTAATTTATAGCTGTTAACAAAGTTGGGAAAGATATTAGAATTCGAACATTTAATTATGGAATTCGGTTGACAATTGATTGTAAAAATCTTGTGAAATTCTTTGTGAAGTCTTTATAATCTATAATCGATTTATATGAATGGATGAAGCTCTGTTTTTTTTTCTTGTGAAAAATAGGTAGCTCTAATGTTTTGTTGTCGTAAAAAAAAGGATAATTTGTGTAGAACTAGGATAAACAATAGTTGTAATCTTGCTTTCTTATGTGCGACCGCAGGTGGAAGGTTAGACTTTTCCCCCAAAATAAGACAGTTTTTGAAACTATAGGGGGACAGCCATGGATGGACTAAATTTGCCACGTCGACTGAGGCTGCAGGGGTCGTAGTTGGGAATTGGGAATAGCGGCTTTGAGAAGAAGTCGCAATTCTCAATTGCGGCCTCAAAATAGAAGAAACTGGCGAAATTTGGTCGAATAAGTTTGCCCACCGTTCCCAATTGGAGACGCATCTGCACTCTTCTTCGGCTTTGCCTTTAATGTTTGGATTAAGAAAGAGAGTAAAGGTGAGAGCCTTGAGTCCTTAGTAAGGGCCGGGTCAAATTATTCTTGGTGTATATTATGTGTCATGGAATCAATTTATCCTTAGAAAAAACATAAAACATTTCTAACAATATTATAATGGGAGAAGGCTTTAGTGTCATTTGTCATTTTGTCATTCTACTAACATGTACAACGCATGCACATAACTAATATAAAGGAGGTTTCCAGTTCAAATCCTCCCTACGTCATAGTTTTTATTTTTATTTTTATTTTTGAAATTATTAAAACGTGCAGTGCACGTGTAAATTACTAGTATACATTATTGCAAATGGGATAAGCTACAATCCACAATATTCATCTAATTTTGAACCAGTAAATAGTAAATAGTAAATAGTAAATAGAAAGAAATCAAAACAAAAACAAACCATTGATTATAACGTAATAAACAAGTCCCACATTGATAGTGAACTTCCTCCTAATAATTACCTAAAAAGCCAAACATATACTTATTCATAATAATAATAAAACTAATCAACACTTTGCAATGTAAATCAACTGTACTAGTACTAAAGAAATATAAAGTGAATCAACTGTACTTGTACTAAGGAAATAAAAAGTGAGCAGGTGAATTAATTCTTTAGGCCGGGATCATTTAGTCTCACTTTCTGTCAGTTGAACACCAATACAAGGAGGAGGAGGCTGTGTAGCAGTGGATCCCATCATCCAAGCCGGCGGCACCATCCCTGTCTGCTCCTCCACTGTACTAAACAACGGGGGCAGCATTCTGTAAACACCGGCCATCTCCTTCATTCCTCCACCGGCATGATCCCCATCAGTGTTCCAAATGCTGATTTTTGGTTGCAGTCCCCTAACAGCATCAGCATTGATCCTTGCCATGTCCCTGTACATTCCCCCATTGATCATGAGATAATCCCTCATTGCTGGGTAGTTTCCTCCTAGCGATTGTAGTAGGGTTTCTAGATAAGTTCCTTGGGCCTTGGCTAGAGCCATAAGTCCTTCGGCTTCCTTGTGCTTGGCGTAGAGCTCGCCATCGGCCTCTTGCTGGCGGGCGAAAAGGGCTGCTGCCACTGTTGCTCGACGAGCATCTGCCAGTTGCTGCTGCTCATATAGCACTGCCTCCGCTGCCTTCTGCTTCTTGTACAATTCCCAGTTGGCTTCTTGAATCTGTGTTGTACTCAAGATTTAAGTTATAAGTATGTCATTAATTAATGGTTTCAACCTCATATGATGATTCTCTAAATTATTGGGAAAGCTAGCAATAGCTAGTAGAAAAACGCGATATTGATAATTATTCGTTTTAGTACTACGTACCTTTATCTCGTAGTCAACAGTGGACTTGCTAAGAAAATCGGCCTTGAGCTTCTCCGTCTGTCTCACCGCATTCTTCTTCTCCACCTCCATCTGCAGCTCTGCCTCCCTGATAGCCACCGCCTTTGCCGCCACCACCTCTGCCACGTTTGTCTGCTTTGTCCACTCCGCCTTCTTCATTGCCAGCTCAGCGTTCGCCTGTGCAACCTCCGCCTCCCTCTCATTCTCAAATATCGTCACCTCTGCCTTCACCTTCGCCTCCTGCTTCTTCCCATCTCCCTGCTTCTGTGTCTGGTACATCTTGGTCTGTGTGTCAATGTCAGCAGCATTCTGGAGGGTTTGTCCTTCTCTCTGTTTGGATCCGACCTCGCCCTTCATCTTGGCTTCGGAGACGTCAACCCTGGCTTGGTTGGCAGCCTCCATTTGGGTCTTTTGGCCAAGGTAGGAGAAGTACTCATGGCCCTTCACATCTACCAACTGCTTGACATTTGCATTGTAGATGAAGAGTCCGAACTGGTTCAACTCCAGCTGAACCTGTTCCATTAAAGAGTAATAATAAATATTTTGATTAAATTTCCTCATAGAATACGAGAAAAATAACAAAAAGACTGCTGCTGCTGCCCATTCGCTCATATGTAGTGCACTGCCAGTATATTTTATAGCTTATTTACAAAAATGAAATTCCATATATTCAAAATTTTCATATATTATAACCCGAGAAAACAAAATTAAATTGCTTGGATTATTTCTTTTTCTTCAAAATAACATGCCCAATTGAAATGTATGACTTGATGCAAGATCATTAGAGAACTTCACACTATGTGGTTAAAGTTAATCATAAGATAATTATATACAAATTTCCAACTTCAAATTTTGGTTGTTTCTTTCCCTTCGATTATAATCAACAAAGAATTTTTGTGATTTTTAATTTATAATTAGGTAGGTTCTTTAATTTATAGGGAATTTTTCATCAATTTATTTTTCTCCATTACCTTTATCTGACCTAGGGATGATAATGGGCCTAAGTAGGTAGGGCCTTGCATAAACCTCGGCTCTGGACTTTGACTTTTATTTTAGACGAAGAAAATTGCCAAATTTGTTCACAATGCTTCAAATTTTCTATATTCTATAATCATGTTAGCTGAATAAATATAACATATGATTATGCAATGACAACAACCTCAAAAATATTAATAAAAAAGAAAGCCAAATGATTTATTTTGACTCAAAGATGATCAGTGACATTGCATCAACTAATGTCTTTCATTAAATAATTAATCGTGTATCATAGAACACAAGATTACTACAAATATTACAATACAATCTACTCAATACAACCTTGTGATACTTAACATACAACATAAAGCAAAAATTATATTTCTCATCTCATGTTACAAACTTATAATAGTAGAAATTGAAAAATCGGTATAATCGGTTTCATCCATAAATCTAATAGAGTTTTGGTGTTTCTTTTTACAGAGTATGTAACTATGTATGAGTTTGGTAAAATGGGTCAAGAGTGGGCTTTTTTGTAAATAAGTAATATACAATACATATATTTACTATTAGGGTCAGCCCCACCATTGAGGTGGGTGAGGCGGCCACCTCACGCCCCCGAATAATTTGCAATTTTAGGAGCCTCCAAATTTGTACTTTTCTTGTAAATATAGGCACATATTTTACGCGTAAAAAATTTATTATTAGGGGACCCCAAAAATAAATATTTGGGTCTTTAGAATTTTGTTTAAATTATTTGAGTTTGGACTTGACTGAATTTGTGACTTTAAATTTGGGTGATTTAAAAACAAATCCACATTTAAATCAATAGACACTCAAACCTGAAATCCACATACAAATTCAAACTCGAAACCCTTACCCTCAACCCGAAACCCGAAACCCATATTTAAAACAAACCCTCTTTGGTTCTTTCTTCTTAGTTATTTGATTATATATATTTTGCATATTTTGTTTTGAACAATGTACAAATTTTTTGTTTACATGTTTTTTTTATTATCAATGTATGGGGGGGCCATTTCGGAAGTTTGTCTTGGGCCCTTGGGAACTCAGGGCTGGCCGTGTTAACTATACTAACAAAGTAGGGTCTGACTATGGCTTATTGAGGGCCTTAAAATAATTAGAGTCAGGGCCGAGTTGGGGTAGGGCCTAGGTTAAACTCTGTCTCCGGTTCTATCTTCAGAAGGGCCTAAATTTCAGATCACAGCTCTACCTTATACAAGATGATCGGAATGGGGTAAGGCATTTTTAAGGCCAGGGCTAGGGGCCCAAGGGCCAGCCTCAGTCCATTATCCTCCCTATTCTGACCCATAATATGGGACAAGGCAATGACTTAGAAATATTAATTGAGTGGATAATTGCACATATAATTGCCTTGATATTTCTTGAAGGAAGAAAAGAAAAGAACTGACTTAACTTTTTTCCCAAATTTTGAATTCACAAACTTATTAGACTCATTTGCAGGAGACTTTGTTTAACAATTTATGATATAAGAAAAATCTACAAGTTTGTACAATTGATTGGAAAACAATTAAATTGACCTATCTAGGTTGACTCAATTATTATTTGCACTTTCACCAAAATCATATACTGACAATTTCAACTTATCGGTCAAATATTACGAGTAGTGTTAGTTTTAATAAAAATGGGCATTTCTTTATTATACAAGTATACAACTCATTTAAAGAAATAATTCTGTATTTATTAAATATTTATTGATGAAAATGGCCTTAAAAAAAGGAAAAGAAAAACCTTGTCGAAGACTTCTTTCTTAAATTCTTTGGTTCCCTTAAAGATCTGTTCCATTGTCATGGCAGCGGCAAGCACCCTCGTCTCGCCCTCGATGACACCCTTCACAAGATCCTTCATGTGATTGGAGTCCCGGTGACGTGACGACATCAGCTTCGCGTACTTCATCAACATTTCACGATCTTCCTCTTTTGGGCCGATCGTGAACACGGCAGGGAGGATGAAGGGGAGCTTCTCGGCACTCATTGCCTGCACGTCGAACTCGTAGTTTACAGGCGATATGTCGAATCTCGTGCACGACTGGCCGGGGAACACCCAGGCTTTCTTTTCTAGTTTCACGTCGACGATTTTCCATCCTGTTATTGCTAGGTATTGGGAGGGCTTCGCTACCTTGTAACCCATTGTTGATTGATTTAATACTATAATGCAAAATTAAAAATTGAATATTTGGCAGTGAAAGAGAAAAACATAGGGCCCTTTATATAGAGAGTGGTGTGAGAAATGAATCTTTTTACTTTTTTTTTTAAAGCAATAAAACTTTTGACATAATTAATCCATATACGCAGCCACATATATTCCTAAACCAAAAAAATAGCCACATACAGTTACAACTAACGCATACAGGGCTTACTTTGTGAGAATGACGTGTGAACTGTGCCTAGTTAGTTTCACATTTAAAATGAATTTAGTATGACTAAAAGTATAATTCTTATTTGTTAATTTCTTTGAAAACTAATAATGAGGTAAGTAGGTTTTTTTTCTTTCGGAAGAAAAATTATCATCAGTTTCTTTATAAGAATACCAGTGTTATCTTATTCTATGCAAATTGCACAGACTAAAATAATTTTATTGGACTTATAAAATTATATGAAACTTTAAAAAAGTGTGAGAGAATTGGAAAAAAAAACCAACTATTCAAGTGTATGATTTAGTGAAATTTATCCTAAAAAATAGCCCACATTTCGGCCTTTGTATACATTATGACCGACAACACTCATGCCTTGACCTGCCTCATCTCAACCCTCCCTTTCCTCCCCCTCCTAAATTCACACCCTATTAGATGCCTTAGAGCATCCACAGTCGTTTGCTATATATGCCATTTTTCCATATTATAGCAAACGAAATAGCAAACCCACCCTGCAGTCGTTTCTCATTTATCCATTTTTTAGCAAACGTTCTATTCTCATTTCTCAAATATGAGAAACGAAATGTGCTTTCTCAAATTATAAAAGACGGGGTATGATTCCCCGTCTCTCTGATTTAATAATTATTTAATCGATTCGGACGGAACAACATATATCGTCTCAATAATTTCAAATTCTTTTTTTTTTTAAAAATGGTCAGACGGGGATACATACCTCGGACGGGGTATGATACCCTGTCGCTCACCTTAAAAAAATATATTTTTTTTAGTTTACCCTCAGACGAGGAATGATACCCCGTCCGGGGTATCAAACCCCGTCCGTGAGGTAGGAATGCATTTAATGCTTCATGGGTTAATTAATACAGATTGGTAGGTTTAGAGTAGTTTTTAGGTTTAATTAGTTAATTAATTAGGTTTAGTAAATATTATAATATTTAATTTAGTTAATTAATATAGTTTAATAGTTAATAAGTAATTAATCTTTTTTTAATTTATTGTAAACGATGAGACGGTATATGATACCCCGTCGCTCGCTTTTTTCTAAAAAATGAGAAACAATATAGCAAATGACGACTGCAGCGATCGATGGCATTTGCTATTACTGTAGCTGCCATTTTATAGCATATGAGAAAAATGACTGTGGATGCTCTTATCCATCATCTCCCATGTCCCCGCTGTCTTTGACCACAACGACGTCCCCTTCTCCAACATCCACCTCCACCTCTCCGTTCGCATCACCTTACTCTCCGCCACTTACCTCCTTGCCAAATCTCATTCTTGGACCCAATACCACAGTCATCCCCATCTTCAACCCGTACTCTTTCCCAAATTCAAATTTCAGGATTTCAAAAACATAAATTAGAAATTGAAAATAAAATGAGGTAGTGTATTAGGATTTCAGAAATTAATACATACACCATACGTAGATACAATTGATTTAGTTAATCAAAAAATTTGAAAACCATTTTTTCACAAACACATTGTGCACTACATAGGTATTTCAATGAATACTTAATTAGCAAAGTACATTTCTAGTAATTAAGTTCCAAATTTATAGGTTTGAGACTTTTATATTATTATTTTTAATGAAAATGTGCGTACTACACGTGTTAATAAATGTGAACTCTTCATTTTGCTCTCCTTTCTTAAGGTTGACACTCTCTATCCTACAATAATACAATTCACCAACTTATCCTGTGCAAATTGCACAGGCTAAAATAATTTTGAGGGACTTATAAAATTGTATTATACTTAAAATTTTAGAAATGCCTCTTATCTATTTCAATCACAATATAATGAAAAGATGACAAATCTATAAATTTACTAATTCATATTTTCAAACCAACCAACATCATTCTATATTTCTATTCAATTAAAAGAATATAAAAAAAATAGTCGAAATAACCGAAATTTAGAGATGCTAAAAAAGAGACTTACAATCTTGTCAGATTCCTCCATTCTAAAGCTTGCTTACAAATACTCATATTGTCTTTGAAGTCCCTCAATATTTGCCTCAAACTGTTCTCTATTACTCCTTAGTTATGTCTCTATAAAATGATTCACCAAAACTCTTCAAACAAAACAAAAGATATAGAAAATATACCACTATCTGCATGTTGTTTCTCTTCTGATTCCAGCATATTTCGAAGCTTCTCTTGCTTCATCAAATTTTCATCTTCTCATTTCATCAACCATTTGATGCAAGTCCTTAGCTTTATTATATATTCACTCATTTTTCACTTTTACCCTAAGAAAATAATAAAATAATAAAATACAATAATGATAAAATAGACCAAACTATTAACTTTCATGTTTTTCACCATCATCTACAATCCATCATTCTTCGTAAATGAAAATTTAATGATAATATTACTTAGAATGTAAAAGTCCAAATGAAAACAGATAACAATTAGAAGAAAAAGCCAACATATGCAAGTCAGTTCGTTCCAATCTCACACCTGATGATCCCCCTTCTTCTAAGCTGAAACCCTACATTATTAGGTTTGTATCTGATCTCGATCTCAAAACTTGACCATACTATCATAAAAAAGCAGAAAAATACTTAGATACAAAAAAAATAAATATTACCCAAAAAAATGATATAAAAACTGAAACAACAATTCCAATTGGAGAAAGATTGTTAAAATAATTATGAGAGAGTGTTAAAAATAAATGAAAAGCTCAAGAACTTAACAAAAGTAATTTTTCATGATAAATAATTATGAGAAGTAGTGAACACAATTACCATCAAATTGAAGAATAAAAGTTGATATTCAGGTAACCTACATCTGGGCCAATTGTAGCGACGACATGACATACAGGCCTATACCATCTCCGTAATCTCTGCGTGTACACATTGGAAAGAGTAGTGTAAATCAGTGAATAAATAAACCCAAATATATAATAAACACTTACATTACCTTTTACGTTCCCATAGTTTATTTTTTCCTTCATCTCTTCGCCTTCCAAAATCCCAATTTCTACCATGGCCTCTAAAATCTAACTTATTTGGATCTGAAGAAACAAAGAATCAAGAACAGAACATTGTTAGGATTTGGAATGAAAATAACCAATCTTTATTTTTGAATCCATAATTAGGGTTTGGATTCCAAAATTTCAATAATTGAAACGCCCTAATTAAAAATCAAGAGTAAAAGCAGGTGGTAAATTAGGGTTTCATGAATATAATATTACAAAACAAATTAGAAATTCAAAAACACTAATTTCTCATAGGAGAATTCTTACCGATGGTGTCATAGATTTGGATTCCA